>ML093137.1:0-66189 GCA_003697995.1 Taxidea taxus jeffersonii | reverse complement strand
ATGAGGGGTTGGGAGAGGGTGGTGGGGTTACATTATATGTTTAAATAAAGCTTAAATTAAAAAAAAAAAAAGAGTACAAAGGAGTCCTAAGAAAAAAGTATTTAATGCTTACTGCTTTAGAATTCTCTCGGTCATAACTTCACTTTGATTAAATAGACTTAAATAGTATATTGCCCCCTCATTAATCCTTGTGCTCATGGATGTAACATGTGCTGGCAAGATCTTTTGCTTTTTAGTTTCATGATCCTTCCCTGGTACAGTCACTTTCTCCAGAACTATAGGAATCCTCCTCGGAAAAGACAGGAAATGATCCCAGTAAGGCAGCCAAAAAAAAATCCATCTTGCTGTACTAATGTGTTCGCACTAAATAAATCCAAAGGGTTGTAGATATTTATTTATTTATTTATTTATTTATTTATTTGACAGAGATCACAACTGGGCAGAGAGAGAGAGGGGGAAGCAGGCTCCCTGCTGAGCAGAGAGCCCAATGTAGGGCTCAATCCCAGGACCCTGAGATCATGACCTGAACTGAAGGCAGAGGCTTAACCCCCTGAGCCACCCAGGTGCCCCAAGAGTTGTAGATCTTTAAGCAGAAATGCCATAAATTAACTTGTGATTTTTCTAAATTGTTTAGGCTGCTGTACAGAGAATGGGGAGTTGGCACTAAGTGTGAAATCAGGGAGGCCAATTAAGATAATACTGTAGTAATGTACAGTGTAGACAGCAGTATCTTAATGTGGAGATTAGCAAGAGAAGCAAATTGATTCCTTCTGTGTTTTACCAAAAAAAAAAAAAAAAAGTATCATTTCTTTGGATTGTAGGTAGAGTGAAAGAGTAAAATAATATTTAGTTTTGAGCTTAAGCTCCAGGGAGCTTGGGTGATGCTATGTCCCCCAATGGGTAAGAACATGGGTTCTATTTTAAGCATGCTAAGATTGAAATATTTATTAAATATTTTAGTAGTAGCATCAAACAGATATTGGCTATATGAGTTTGTTTTCACCTTTACCATCAGTATGTATGTCTACAAAAGTTCATAGTATACAGCTAAATATGATAATATGCTGTAATATCAACAAAACTGGGATTAAGATACATGATTGCCATTAATATTAAATTAACTATTTTTTCTTTTTAGTCTTTAAATGTCTCCATATGAAAATATAATTCCTTAAGCCTCCTACTCCATCTGTCCCATACATAAGTATTCATTAAAAAAATGTATGGAGGACATCCAATATGTGCAATGCATCACTCATTAATTAGCAATTAATATCTAATTTTGGAATAAATAATTAATATCTATTCCTGGAAACATGTATGCCATCTTGGAAGTAAGTTAAAAAATAATTATATCACGTGTCTTCCTTAATGCCCATCATCCAGTTACTCCCTCCCCTTCTGCAATCCTCAGTTTGTTTCCCAGAGTCAAAAGTCTCTCATGGTTTGTCTCTCTTTTGATTTCTTCCCATTCAGTTTTCCTTCCCTTTCCCTATGATCCTCTATGCCATTTTTTTTAAAGATTTTATTTATTTATTTGACAAAGAGAGAGAGAGAGAGACATCACAAGTAGGCAGAGAGGCAGGGAAAGAGAGAGGGGGAAGCAGGCTCCCCACTGAGCAGAGAGCCTGATGCCTGTGCTATTTCTTATATTTCACATATGAGTGAAACCATATGATAACTGTCTTTCCCTAGCTGACTTATTTCACTTCGCATAATACCCTCCAGTTCCATCCACATCAATGTAAATGATAGGTATTTATCCTTTCTTATGGCTGAGTAATATTCCATTGTATATATAAACAACATCTTCTTTATCCATTAATTTGTTGAAGGACATCTCAGCTCCTTCCACAGTTTGGCTACTGTGGACATTGCTCTTATGAATACTGTGGTGCAAGTACCTCTTTGTTTCATTATATCTGTAACTCTGGGATAAATACCCAGCAGTACAATTGCTGGGTTGCAGGGTAGCTCTATTTTTAACATCTTGAGGAACCTTCATACTGTTTTCCAGAGTATCTATACTAGCTTGCATTCCCACCAACAGTGTGGGAGGGTTCCCCTTCACATTCTCGCCAACATTTATGGTTTTCTGTCTTGTTAACTTTAGCCATTCTGACTGATGTGAGGTGGTATCTCATTGTGGTTTTGACTTGTATTTCCCTGATGACAAGAGATGTGAGCATTTTTTCATGTGTCTATTTGTCATTTGTATGTCTTCTTTGGAGAAATGTCTGTTCATGTCTTCTCCCCATTTCTTGACTATATTAATTGTTTTTTGGGTGTTGAGTTTGATAAATTCTTTATAGATCTTAGTTACCAGCCTTTTATCTGATGGGTCATTTCCAAATATCTTCTCCCATTCTGTAGGTTGCCTTTTAGTTTTGTTGACTGTTTCATTTGCTGTGCAGAGAAGCTTTTGATCTTGATGAAGTCCCAACAGTTCATTTTTGCTTTTGTTTCTCTTGCATTTAACAACATGTCTTGGAAAAAGTTACTGTGGCTGTAATAGAAGAGGCTGCTGCCTTTTTCTCCTCCAGGATTTTGAAAGATTGCTGTCTCACATTTAGGTCATTTATCAGTTTTGAGTTTATCGTTGTGTATGGTGTAAGAGAATGGTCCAGGTTCATTCTTCTGCATGTGGCTGTCTGTTATATGCAACTGATGAATCAGTGAACACTACATCTGATACTAATGATGTGCTATATGTTGGCTAGTTGAATTTAAATAAAAAATAATTGTAATATTAATCATAATAAAAAATATATGTTCTTTTCTTCACTTCACAACTATATTTTCCTTGTGCAACACTGGTTAGACATTATGCTAAGTACTGAGTAGATAGTAGTGAATCCATGGAGATTATAATTTGGTGTGCTAATGAACAGTGATTTACAACTATACAAGTAAGATTAAGTAGATAATTAGAACCTATGTAATAAAGAAAAGAATATGAGGCAGATTTGAAACCACCACTCTTCAGAGTCAACTTACATTGGTTTGGTCTGTTTATATAGGCAACTTTAATGCTTCTAATCTAAGATGATGATATCTAGCCCAGTGTTTCTCAACCTAAGCACTACTGACATTTTGAACCAGAAAATTCTTTGTTGTGAGTGCTGTGAGATACTTTATAGGATATTTAGTAGCATCTCTGGTAACTACTCACTAGATACCAGTAGCAGTTCCCTGGTTATAGCAACCAAAATGTCTCCAAGTTTTATCAAAATCCTATGGGAGAACCCTGGCCCTAAATACAACTTTCTCAGGATCACTTCCATATTTTTGCAACTACATTCTAGATAATTCTACATGTATTCCCTAACATCCTCACCAAACAGAAAGTTCTAAGTCAAAATTATTAATATTTGCCATAATATAAAAATTAGAAGATAATTTGGCAACTAGTATGGCCTTCAGAATTGTCTAAGGATGGATTTTTAAAGTCTAAAAAGTTCATGATTTATCATAGATTATATTGAGGGTTTGGATACAAAATTAGCACTAAAATGCATAATCTTAAATCCTCATTCTGTATTCTTTTTTTTTTTTTAGAACTCTGACATTATGTATGCCTATTTCTTATGATGGTGCTATTAATTACTTAGTCTCTAAGAATCAAAGTGTCTCATTGGGTTCATTTTTACTCCTATTTTTAAAATACGTTCCCACCTCCCCCACCTCCCATCAAATTAATCACAGAACTTTGTATGTGATTCTAAATAACATTTTAGAGCATTGGTTACCGTAACTACCTTTCATTTTGATTCCCATGAATGCTCCCCCAACTCCTAGCGTGTAAGTGCCATGTTTAGGTCCACCAGTAACTTTATCTTTGTACATTGGTATTAGGTTCCAAATCGTTCTGTCTCACCTCTCTGTCTTTCAAATTATATAGCACACCACTGCTAGATGATCTTAAAATACTGCTATAATTATAATACTCCTTTATTCCTAAGTGTTACATAATTCCTTCAAGACTAGAGAACACATTTTAGATTATGTAGTCCTGGTCTTCATAACTCAAATATTTTTTCTGGTTTAAGAAGCTCTATAAACTATTTATAGGCAAATCATCATGTATTATCAACTTTTACTAGCAGAATTGCTCTACTCTGAAAAAACAAACAAACAAACCAACTTAAGCACTCTGTTGTGAAAACTTTCTTACATTGCTTCCTGTACCAGAATAGCTCACTTCCTACACTTGTCCTGACTCCACCCATTTTTCAAGCACAAAAGCCTCTGTCCCTTATGAAAACTAGCCTATTCTTTCAGTCCCCAATGATGTCTCTCTCTTCTGAGGCATCAATATATTTTTTTACTTATTTTCAACTAAAATATACTATTATATAATATCTCATAATTATTTTCTTAGACCAGCTTCTGAGACAAAAAAATATATATATATGAAAATGGAAGAAGTCAAGCAAAAGTGTTATTGGAGATGAACACACAGCTTCACTTGGATTCCCTATGGATCCCTGGCATGGAAAACATACTGTAGCGTTTATGCGATCTCTATTAAGCAGTCATTTGGTGTTTAGTGACACCTGGGTACTCTGGGGGAGTAGAATCTACATAGGGGTGAGATGTGTCTCCCATTATTTTTGGCTCTAGGCTTCTCTTTGAGTCATGAAGGTTCAGCAACACAAAGGCAATCTCCCAAAGATGGAAGAGGCTGGCCAGCAGAAATAGACTCCTGAAGGATGGAGGACAGACACACCAGCTTTAAAAGAGATTGCAAAGGATCTGGACAAAACAACAGAGGTCTTTACATATTTATCATTTTAATAACTGCATTGCTGTTAACCATTTAACACATTTATTCCTTCTCTGTTTCAGTATATTTGTAAGGTTTGGACAGTGGATATGTTTTACATTCTGTGTCTTTGGGACATGCATGGTAAGTAGCAAGCATAGAACAAAGGCATTGCTTCGTCTGTATTTAAATTAGCACCTAACTTTAATATGATACTATGCTTAGGTTAAAGGTTAGGCAGTAGGTTTTTTAAATTATTACAGTACTGTGTAATATAAGAAAACACTGCTTTTTGTCCATTTGGGTTTCATTTTCCCACTTATGTAGTAGAATCCCAGGGCATTTGTAGGAAAATAACTGCTGACATTTTCAATTTACCATATAAAGTATTTGGCACTTTTCAGCAGCCTCTTTTCTTGGATCACTTAGGATCTCCCCTTTATGTGTATTTCTTAAGACTGATATTCCATTTCTTCCAGTTAGTGTGTCTACCACAAACTATTGGCAAATTAGAATATCAGCTCTTTTTCAGGATGGTTCAATTATAACTCCTTCAAGTCCTTCATATGGTGGCAAATAAAGTTATTATATATATTGTTTCCAATTTATTATGTGATACTATAGATTTTTATTGAAAAATACTTTTTTCTCTTTTATTTGGCTTTTAATATAATGACTGTAGGTACAGTGAAAAGGATATAGTGAATTTGATGTTTATTCAGAAAAAATTCAATGTTTTGAGTAAACATTTCCTTTTTTATTACAAGTCTGTCTTTATCAATACACAATTAATTTATGTCTAACTTACCTTCTTGAATAGAGTATATTCTAATAAACACAAATAAACTAGATTATTTCAAAAGATGATGCCTTTTTTTAATCTAATGACACTGCCCAGGCTTGAATATTATTAATCAAATTTGTTTCCTTAAGGTGCAATCATGTAAATGATGAGATGTTCTCACAAGCTTGAATAATTTCACAACTCACTGAAAATCATCTCATTATTAGATGAAACTTAAGAATTCTTTAAAACAAAGGAAAAGATTCATTTTCTACAAAATCTTCAATGTTTTGTTTTATGTCAATAATGTTGCATTTATATTTCTCTTTATTAGTAGAAAACTTTGATAAACCATTCAAACTGCACAATAATCAGCATGTTAAGTGTCTCAGTGTCAACTGTAGGCCCTTCATGGTTATTTGCATTATTTCTGAATATATCATTATAGGTTTATATGTATGTACACAAATGAATGCATAAATTATATATACATACACATGTTCAAATTCTTTTTGGGGTATGGGGGGATAGGAAGATATTGGTCAAAAGGTACAAACTTTCAGCTATATGATGACAATTCTGGGGATCTAATGGATAGCATGGTGACTACAGTTAATAATACTGCATTTTATGTTTGAAACTTGTTAAGAAAGTGGATCTTAAGTGTTCTCACCACATATGTGTAAAAAAAACCAAACTATGTGAAGTGATGGATGTGTTCATTGGCCTGATGGTGGTAATCAGTTCATAATGTATGGGTATATAAAATCATCATGTTGTACATCTTAAACATACAGTCTTTGTCAATTATACCTCAAAAATTTGGAAAGAAAATGAATGCAAGTGACTAAAACATGGAATAAAATTAAAATTAAGATTAAAGAGAACTCAAATTAATGATGTACCAAAAGAGAAATTAAGTGGACAAACCAGGGTGAAAATCAAAGTTTCTAAAGAGAAACTGATTTGGGGGTAGCTTTGAGAGAAAGAATTGCCAGGAATGTTCAAACACTCCATTGCACAAGAGTAAATTCTAGTACTCCAGGGAAGGCCATATTAAGGGGTATTTCCATCTTAAAGATTTTTTCATTAGTTTTCTTCCTAAACCTTAGGCTCAGTGGAATATGTTTCTACCATAACTCTTTTTATTTATTTATTCTCTTCCTCATCTTACCTTTCCTTTCCATCTTAAGTAAGATCTACTTCTTTCATGCACTCACTAAACTCCTGACTGCCCTTAAAATATAATATAGGACAGGAGGGAAAAAGTTACTATATTAGCAGTCAAACAAACTGGAGTTTGGTGAACTAATTCTGTCATTAATTGGCCATATTTTTCTAACTGTAAAATGAGGAAAACCATGCCCGTTATGATTAAGTCTTGATATTTTGTGATTTTCAAGTGAGATTAGATATGTGAAAGCAATGTGAAAAGAACAAAGCTTTACTAGATTGAGGCAACACAAATATACCTCATTCAGGAAGTATTTCTGTGTCCTACATCTAAGACTACAGAAGTTTTTAATTTATGTCTACACTATGGGAGTTATGCTATAGGACTCAAAAAAATCCCACATAAGATGAGATGCCCTTTGAAGTTATAGGCATTATCTATTCTACTCATGGATTTTCAATGTTACCTAGTGGACAACCTCTACTAGATAAAAGTTTATTGAACAGAAAATTTTGCATTATGTTTGGCCTTTCTTGCTCACACTGCCATAAGCACAAGCTACTATGTATTTCTGCATTTCATTTTTTTTTTTCTTAAACTGCTTTAAAAATTTACAATGTATGTTATCAGAATCCTATGATCTTGGACACCAATGATGATTAGAGAAATGCCACTATCCTTTATGCTCCCAGTATGATTTAGAAAGACTCAAAGATTCTTCCCCTATTTGTGTATGATAAAGCCAAACACATATCTTCCAAACTACATTCTTTGCATCATAAAATAATTAGTTTAACAGTTTGTATCCACTGACCAATTTGGACAAAACTCCTGACTAAACTAAACCTTGATGAAACTTCTCCCAGGTAATTCTGACCCATGCTCAGCCTGATCCAGCATATAGCCTCACCTCAATAGTCTATCTTGGAAACTGGCTACTTCCTCTGATCAACTGTCTGATTATGGCACCTACTCCCTCATACCTGGGTTCTTTTTAGTCTTGTTTAATCCTCCCTGTCTGAGAAAAGAACCACTTGTAGACTGCATGATCAGAACACCCTCTCTGCTACAGTGATCCCCCTTTCCCTCTTCGTCCCTTTCCTCCATTGCCATCATTCTTTCCATTAAAGCCTCTCTTTACCTAAGTCCACATTTGTTTTATTTCATGAAGTTATACATCTATTTCTAGTTTAACCTGAATGTTTATAAACTTTCCTTTTCCCTGTAGCTCTGATCTCTTTTGCTAATTCATTTTTTGTCTCTTAAATTCTTTCACATTTTAACATCATTTTTCAATCTGTGCTCATTAAGGTTAATGTCCTTTGATCCATCTTCCAGTTGTCTGCTAGGTGTATAATGTGTTTTCTATTCAGTCCTTTGCCATTTTATTTCAAATGGCTCTGTTTTTCATTTTTTTGAAGCTCTTTTTCATATTGCTTATATTTCTCATGGCATAAAATGTTTTGTTCATCATCTCCATTCTTTCTCTCTTTAGTTACTTCAAACATTTATTTACTATAAGGCATTCTTGGGGCTTATTAACACTCCTGTTGTATTTTCTCATTCCATTATGTTTGTTTACTGCTAATGTTTTTGCAATTTTTACTGTTTTCCTTTAGGGACACTCTACTGCCATAATTATGGAAGTGTGTTTTCCACTGGCATATTTCAGGGAATCCAGGGATTTCATTAGACTAGTAACAATTACATGTTACTTTTGAACTTTGGGTATTTCTGTACAATGCAGATTATACAAAATTCCCAAATCTGGAACTAGCATAAGCATGCGTATTTTTAATTCTTATTATTTGTTACAGAAAGTTTATTTACAGAGTCCTGGGTAGAGAAAATTTTTTGGCCATTTTCTCTAATATTCAGATTTTCTGGCTTCCTTAAAATTAAAGATCCAGTACTTAGAGAGTCTCAAATATATTTTCAGTTCCAATGTCATTACCTCACACAATCCCAAGACCTCATGCCCTATCCCTGAGAGGATATTAAAATTCAATCAGTCAATAATAAAAATAAATGCATTTATATGCACACACATACATAAGTGAGGTAAAAGAAAGACCTTTTCCTTATTATGAAATTTTGAATAAGTACAGCAAAAATGAAGATTTGAAAATCCTATTCTTTACCAACGCAGTTATAGTTGATTAAGACGAAAATCATCAGTGGATAGATGCTAAAGATAGGAAAATTTGATGAACAAGATATTACAGAACCCCACAAGCATAACTGCACAGATGATAAATTGGAATGGGAAAATAGTAACTTTACAGGGGAAGAACATGGCTTTCATAAGCTTGATTAAGTGATCAAATTGAGTATCACCAATAATGAGGCAAACTGACATCATATGCTTTCTGTTAATGGTGCACCAAGATCACTTCGCATCTGGGATATTCTTACCAAAAGAAATTTTAAATTATGTTTGACCCAAATATAATAAGAAAACATCAGACAAACTTAAATTGAAGGACAGATTACAAAATCATCTGCTAGTACTTCTAAAAATGTCAAATCCAAAAAGAACAAAAAAATGGTTAAAGAACCATTCTAGGCTGAAAAAGACATTATTAGGACAATTGATAAAGTCTGGCTGGGGCTGTGGATGTTGTTATCAATGTCAACAATGTTAAATTTCCAAATTTTGGCACTTGTACTTTAGTCATAAAAGAATATCCTGTTTTTAAGAAACACACACTAACATATTTATGGATAATAATCATGAAGACTCTAACTTATTCTCAAATGTTTCAGAAAAAACAAACATACATGCATACACTTTCACAAATTTACATATGTGTGCATAAAGAACTAGAAAATGATAAATCAAATAGCCAAAAATGTTGATAACTGGCAAATATTTACATTTTTATTTTTGAAAATTTTTACTTTTTTTGGCAACATTTCTATACATCTAAAATTATATCAAAATTGAAATTTATAAAAACTAAAATCAAAATAAATCCAATCACCTAGCAATGTAGATCTATTTCTGCTATTGTCTCTGTCTTGAACATGCAGGAACAATGTGCTATTTGCTTAGGGACTTGCTCCTTTTAGCTTTCAGGTTTCTTTTCGCTTCTAAAAATATTTCCTCTATTTCCTGTTCTTAGCTGGGTGTACTGTTTCCTTGTAACACTGTGTTCAGCACTTCTACATTTTTGCAGTGAAGGGTAGTTCTTGTTGTTGTCTGAATTACAAGTGTCCTATTTCTTGTTTCTAATTTGTTTTTTGGGGGCCTTTGTTTTATGATTTCCTGCCTTGAGGGAGTCCTATAAAGCAAATTTAGCTTTTATTCATTTATAGTCTTCATTAGCAATTTGCTTATTGGGAGTCTCTGCGGTTTGCTCACCTGACACCTCACAAGACTTAAA
The DNA here is from genome assembly GCA_003697995.1 of Taxidea taxus jeffersonii. Taxonomy (NCBI): domain Eukaryota; kingdom Metazoa; phylum Chordata; class Mammalia; order Carnivora; family Mustelidae; genus Taxidea; species Taxidea taxus. Next base: position 56,080 of record ML093137.1, on the reverse strand, counting down.
GGCTTGTTTTACCATGCACTAGTCTGTGACAAGCATTGAGACACTAATCTCCTGTCTTCTTATAGGTTAAATGAGGATAAAAATGATTATCTCATAAAACTGGTAGAATAGAGGCTCATTCAAGGATGACAGAGAAGGATGAGATTAGAATAGGTGAATTCTAAGTTCTTGCAGAGAAAATGTGAGCGCTGAAGAACAGCTCTTATATTAAGGAGGTTTGAAACCTATTTTCAGACTGTGAAAAATAAAACAGTGATAAGAACTACTGAAAGAAGGAGGCTACTGGTGTTTATCATTGTCATTAATCCACATGACAAATAATTATAGATCCACTTTCTATGTCCGACCATTATGGAGAGAATAAGTGAATGAGGCTTAACTGCGATGCAAGAGATGGAAATTAAAGACAAAAACATTAGAGATTTTCTGAGAAAACAAGCACAGGACTGCTTACATTGAAAATGAATGATTAGCAGTAGAAACAAGTGAAAGATGGTGGCAAATGTTTAAATCCAGAGAATAAAAGATTTGATGTATCAGCAATACTAAATAAAGCAAAAACGGAAAGGAAGCATAAGATGAAAAATGTGGAATATGGGAATTTTTTAAAAAGACTTATTGTCATATTCCTGGTACCTATGAGTTTTAATTATATGTGGTAAAAATACAATTCCCATGCTTAGTTGATTTAGTGCCTATCAGCAGGACTTTATCAATCTTACACATTCTTGAGTCCTTCGTTCGATTTAGCATTCAAAACAGATCATTTTTTCAAGAAGAATATATTATTTATATGAAGTGAGTTCTTTCAATTGTATGAATGTTTGTTAAATTAAAATCATCTTACCTGGGCATCTAATCAGGATAGGTTGTATTATTCAAAACAAATGAAAACGATCTCAGTTACTGAAAATGACACACCTCTGTTACCTCTCGTGCTAAATGTCCATCACAGAACAAGCATGGGTTCTTTCCATTCTACTCATTTCTGAGCCCACAGGCTAATAAATTGAAGCTGATCAACACAACATAGGGATAAGAATGTTCTGGGCTCTAATGTCCAAAGGACAATCACTAGCTATATGCAACTATCAGTTTTAAGATAATTAAATTCAATAAAATTTAAAATTCAGTTCCTGAGTCATACTACCCACAACAGCCACATGTGGCTAATGACTACTATATAGGAAGACACATCTTGTTCTGCAGGAGGGTGTGAATGGAGCACTCATCTTGGACTGAAGTAGGCATTTCTGCTCTCAATTTATTGGCCACAACTAGCTACAGCACCTCAGTCAAACCCAAGGGGGTTAGTGAGTTCATTCCCATTATTCAACATGAAGGCAGAATAGATTTTATAAAATGTGTAGAAATATTTATCAAATGATTAACCTCAGTCAGTATAATTTTATAAGTGTCAAAGTTTCTTCAAATCATTTTATAAAATTATACCAGTATTTCCTGGCTGAGGATTTGTAGAGAAGTCTTAAATGGATATTTTCACCCCCTCCCCATATAAATAGGTATTGTTACTTTTCTGCCAGGGTAGCTGATGTAGTCTTCATTTTTGAAATTTCATTATTTATTTATTTATTTGCCTAGGATTTTTAAAAGATTTATTTATTTGAGAGAGGAAGAAAGTGCATGGGAAGTGGTGAAGGGCAGAGGGAGAGGGACAAACAGACTCCTTCCTGAGCAGGGAGCCCAACATGGGGCTGACTCCAGGACCTTGGGATCATGACCTGATCCAAAGGCAGACATTTAACTCACTGAGCCACCTAGATGCCCCGAAATTTCATAATTTAAAGAGAACATGTCCTGAATAAATCATTTGGTAGCAGTTTTCATCTTATATAATGTAACCTTAAAACCAATAAATGTTCTTTCATATCAGTGTAAATTTTTCCTCTTATATATCTCAGTAGTTTATATATTCTGCTGTATGATGATCAACAATTATTAATATATTGATTTAAAAAACTCTGTATCACCTCTCTATTTCTAATCTTGTTATATATTTTGTTTCTTCATTCTTTATAATTATTACAAATCAAACCTTCATGCCAATATTAATTTTTGGCTGAGTCATTTCTGTTTCTTGCTGTTTCTGTTTAAATTATAGTTTTGATTCATGTTTGTCACCTTGGCTCTTAAATTCTCTATGTAATTTTATCCTTTAATGTCTGAACACTTATTCTAATAAATTTATGTGTTAATTATTTTTGTAACATACTGAACTGCTTTTAAAAAAGTTTTGTGTTATGGTTTAAATTTTGTTCCCTATTGTTTTATTTCTTTTGCCTATTATAATCTCACTCTATTTTCATCTGATCTTTCTGTTATGCCCCTCTATTTCTCTCTCTCTTCACCCTTGTCCTCCCTTTCTCCTTGCCCCCTTTCTTTTTCTTTTTTTTAAAGATTTTACTTATTTATTTGGCACAGATAGAGAGATCACAAGTAGGCAGAGAGAGAGGGGGAAGCAGGCTCCCCGCTGAGCAGAGAGCCCAATGTGGGGCTCCATTCCAGGACCCTGAGATCATGACCCTAGCCGAAGGCAGAGGCCTAACCCACTGAGCCATCCAGGTGCCCCTCTCCTTGCCCCTCTTAGGAAATTTATTTCTGCTTTTCCATTTTACCTATGACCTATATTTCTTTTCTTTGACCTGTAATTTGAGGTCTAGATGCTTTCAATCACTGTTTGGAATCTGAATTGTAAGAAAAGAGGTAACAGACCTAAGGCTTCATGCTATATGATAGCAAACATAGGCTCTCCTATTTTATTATTATTATTTTTTCTTTTTTTAAAGTTTTTATTTATTTATTTATTTGTGAGAGACAGAGATAGAGTGCATAAGCAGGGGGAGCAGCAGGATCGAGAAGCAGGCTCCCTGCTGAGCAAGGAACCCAATGCTGACTTGATCCCAGAACCCTGGCATCACCACCTGGGCCAAAGGCAGATGCCTAACCAACAGAGCCACACAGGTGTCCCATATTATCTTTTTTTCCCCCTAAAGCCATCTTGGATGTTCCATAACAAGACTTTCTCTACTCAGCCAGGAATATACTAACCTCCCATATCTTAAAACAATCTCTGTCTTAAAACAATCGTCCTGGGGAATGACAAGCTCTGATTGCCCAGTTTTCTTTCCTTGAGTTTCCATTTCAGGATACTTAAAACTTTACTATTTATACTATACTTTCCTTATCCTTTCCCGGATCCTTTCTCCAGATCACTTTTGTCTAAATTCACAGGAATTATGATTAGGGACAAGGTTAGAAAACATGCTAAAATGTCTTTGCGTTTCATAGGCTTATAAAATTTGTGATGCTCAACATTGTCTTTTTCTTTGTAATTACATTTGGTTTAAAATAGTTTTATTTCTTTTTATTGCCTGCTGATGCTATGATGCTTACAATTCAATAAGAAAAAAATTAAATCATAAAGGATTTGTTCATGTGCTACACCAAAGAAGATACGAGCCCAACATAATTAACAATTAGGGATATACAAATTAAAACTACAATGATATGCCATTGTACCTTACTAGAGTGTCAAACTAAAAAACACAGAAAATAAAAAGTGTTGGAGAGAATGTAGAGAGAAACTGGAACTCATACTTTACTAGTTTGAAATCAAAATAGTACAACTACTTTGGAACACAGATGGAAGGTTTTTTGTTTTTTTTTTTAATAAAATTAAGCCTATACCTACCATATGACCTAATAACTCCACTCCTAAGTATAAGGTAAAATGAAAACGTATGCCCACACAAAGACTTTTACTCAAATAGTCACAACAGCTTTATTTATAATAAGCAAGACCTTGAAACAACTCAAATGACCATCAGTTTGTGCATGAATAAACAAATTCTGGTTTATCCATTCAATGGAATACAACTCTGCAATAAAACGGAACAGACCACAGATGCACCCTCACACAAATGTATCTAAGAAGCATGATGCTAAGAGAAAAGAGACAAATACAGAAAACCACATATTGGAAAGTTCTATTTTTACGCTATAAACCTATGGTTACAAAATGGAAATAAGGGGGATGTACAGAGAGTATTTATTGCAAAGGTACAGAAATGAACATTTTTGGTGATGGAAATGTCCTACTTCATAATTTTGGTGGTGATTACATTACTGCATAACTGTAGATAACTGTCAAAATGTATCAGAATTTATACTTAGTATTGTTGAATTTTATCAATTGCAAAGTAGACCTCTAAAGTTGATTCTTTAAAAAGCTAGAAAATAGGGACGCCTGGGTGGCTCAGTTGGTTAAGCAGCTGCCTTCGGCTCAGGTCATGATCCCAGCATCCTGGGATCGAGTCCCACATCGGGCTCCTTGCTCGGCAGGGAGCCTGCTTCTCCCTCTGCCTCTGCCTGTGCTCGCTCCTGTGCTCTCTCTCTATCTGACAGATAAATAAATTAAAAAAAAAAAAAGCTAGAAAATAGGGCTAGGACTATGTATTTGACTATTATTCATGTGGATGTGGAAGGGCTAACTTTCAGAACTCATTTATACAGCACATGACGAGAAGGATCACCTTTTGACTATAGGCTTTTTAAGGCAGAAAGTTAAATAGTATATGTAATCAATCAAAGACACTGAAAAAGAAAATCCTCTGGCTTGACTAGTTTTAGCCACGACCACCCATGGTCTCTCCATGCTATCTAAATTGCTCAGCTTTCATAATTTAGAATAGAATATAAATTCTGGGATTAAAAGAAAATATACAAAACCCAGTCTCAGCCCTAATAAATCCAAGATTCCTGATTGTAGGCACAGCTATCCATACAAAGTTAGGGATATTAACTGTACATCAACTGCTCTGGGGCTGTTTTAGTTTAGCAATAACATAAAAATGAAACAAGAATTCTAATTTCTCCACATTCTTGCCAACACTTTTTTTTTAATAATAGCCATCATGACAGGATGGATTAAAGAATTAATTGTAAGACCTGAAACTAAAATATCTGGAAGAAAGCATAGTGGAAAAGTGACATTGGCCTTGTCAATATTTCCAGAGATATGGCAACAAAAGCTTTTACTAAGATATATTAGTTTTAGACTTTTCAAAATTTTTCTGACTTTCAGGAAGCTATTTATACTATGAAAATATTCTAACATTTGAATTGCAATGCTGCATGTATCAAAAGGTTAATTCCAAAAATTTTCCTCTCCCTCAGGTATTTTTCCTAATATTTTAGGTAATTATTTATAGCTGGGGTCTGGCTTGGCTGTAAGTAAAACTTTTCTTAGGCACCAGTATGAAATTATGCCAGTTTAGTAGAAAAATTTTTGTCAATGCTCAGGAAAAAATATTTTGTAAGTAAACAATCCCTGCTCCCCAATCTCCTGCCAAGTAATATGGCAGAAATAGAACAATTGAGGCTAAACCTATGAAGACACACTAATATCTGAGCCCCTGTGAGTTTATTTACTGGTAATTAAAAGGAATATCATTTTGGTATTTGTAGAATTTATCTTATCCAAACCCTGACTCCCTTTCTCTCTTTCATTAGAGAAACTATATATGTTCAAAGTCTCACTATCTTTAAAAAAAATCCTCCTTCAAGGCTGGGACATAAGAGAGACGCTTCTTTGCTATGCATATATTCATCACAGGAGAGATGTGTCTCTTTGAGCATGAAGTGGTGTGTCGGACCAATAATGTGAAACTTTTGCTTTTCTGCTTGAATTAAAATATTGCTCTGGGCTCTTACCCCACTCAACAAAGCACAGGCTTTTATTTAGTATCATTTTTATTGCTGCTCTGCAAGTTCTATTTTATTCCTGAATAAGGAAGTCATGCTGTGAAGTAAAGGATCTGTTCACTTTAAAGTACCTAAAGCCTTTGGAAAATGGCTTTAAACCACGTTCTGCATCAGCTGAGCATGATAGAATTTATATAATTGTCAAAGTCATGGGTATCACCTTAAACTCTAAGCAAACCAAGAGTTCCAGAAATAACCCAACAACATTTTTTCCAGGTATGTACCTGATTCAGTATTGATTTGTATGTACCTGATTCTTTGTATGTACCTGATTCAGTATTGATAAAATGGTCAGCGGTAAGAAAATGGTCATCCAACTTATGTTATAGTAGATGTACTGGGAAACTCCTCAGTAGATGGGTTTATCTCCTAACAGTGTGACTCTGATGTGTAGTAAGTATCAATGGTTTTCTGGAGTCAAAGAATGCCCTGAAAGAAGGATCTAAGAGTTCCTGCTTATGCAAATGTTTTTAGGCTTATTCTGTGCTGAGGTGTTCGAAAAGAGAAATTTAGTATCTTTTCCATCCAATACAGTTTTAATAGCCAATACATAAGATTGCTGCTTTTTTAAAAAAATTATCTTCCTATTTATCTTGTCCAATGACCCTGCCATAAAATACAGTGCTTTCCAGTAGTTTAGGCAGAGAAACCTTTTAAAACATCAGAGAGTGTAACTTTTCTTTTGAAAATACTGGACATGTTGTTTTTTAGTTTTAGTGCTTTCTTTTAAAGCTGTTAAAATGTTTGATTGATAGGCTGTTATTTTTTAATATCATTAAAAAATTAAATGTTATTTAATTTGGATTCAGAAGTCTTCACAAATGTAATTGATTCTTAACGAGAGTATTAAGTATCAATTATGATCGTTTTTGGCTGTGTATAACAGTTGCTTAACAAATGGAAGTTTTATTTTTCTTAGATAATTTATAGTTTGGGGATGAGTAACTATGGCTGGGACAAGTGCTTACACTCCAGGTCCCCTCTACTCTTTCTCTGTTTTTCTTGGCTTGCTTACCCATTGTTATAGGTTGGTACACTCTCTTCTGGTATGAAGTGCATGTTCAAGGCAAGAAGAAGAAGAAGAAACGCAGAAGGAAAATATGCATATTAGCTGAAACATGAGAGAGCTACCACTTTGATATCCTTATAGTTATACATTAATATTATATGCATTGATATAATGATACATTACATTGATAGAATCAGCATTGTATACAATGTAAATTCTATCAATGTAATAATATACACTCCTTATAGCTTTTTTCAGGATAAATCTAAAGCGATAGCTCTCTCTCTCTTTTTTTTAAGATTCTATTTTATTTATTTGACATAGAGAGAGCACAAGCAGGGGGAGCAGGAGAGGGAGAAGCAGGCTTCCCCTAAACAGGGAGCCCAATGTGGGGCTTGATCCCAGAAACCTGAGATCATGACCAGAGCCAAAGGCAGACGCTTAACCGACTGAGCCACCCAGGCACGCCTGAAACAACAGGTTTTTATGAAGCTATCATCCAAAGAAATTTGTTTTGTATATTCATTACATTTCATATCCTATATAAAACTCTAAAAGGCTGAGGAATTCTTTTGAAAAGGAAAAATAAGACTCATTATTAGGCAGCAAGCAACAATATCTGTCACATTATTAAAACTATGTATGTTACTGTCATTTGGTAACTTGTAATAACTAATTTAATAAAACTAGTTGATGAAAATTTGTACAGTTTTGAGTTAAAAAATAACTATTTTCACAGTAGAAAAATATGTTCATAAGAAGGAGTAACAAGAATAATTTTGAATAAACTTTGACCTAGCTGTATTTCCAAATAATGCTGTTTATAGTATCAGATACATGTGCTAAAAAGACACCAGTTACTGAGTTAAAATTTTACATATTTAGTGGCACTTGTTTTCCAAACTTCCAAATGAAGCAAATTATCCCTGCAAAAAATCTTGATATAGAAGGACAAAATCTATAATAGATAATAGCAATATGGTGTCTTTAAAAGTCTGTATTATTTAACAACTCTAACCCCAGCAAACATCATTTTTTGTATACACTTGTATATTATTGCCTACAAAGGCATGCAAACATAATTGTTTATACTTACTTACTAGGGCATATTTGTTTATGCAATATTTCTCTCATTTTTTCTTCTTTTATCTATCCCCACATGAATTTCTGTGTGAATTTCTGCTATGTAAACTTTTTCTTCTTCCCTGGATCACCCCCAGGTGATCCACACTTAAGACTTTCCCTTATAGCCCAAACTTCCTGCACAGTTTTTGTCATGAATATTATCTTCTCCAAATTCTCTAATAATTATCACTTTTCCACTGTCACTCTATACATGAAATTCTTATTTCTGGAACTCCTCCTACCCAAAATACATGCAATCTCTCCTTATTTACTCCTTGATACCTTGTCCCCCATTTTAGGACAACAGTCTTCTGTCTCTGCCATCATGTGAACCTCAATTCTAGAAAAATCCAGTATTTTAATGTTTTTTACACATGTGTTAAAAATAATGCTATAGGAAGTCTGAGAATCCATTAGCTCTAACTCACTGCTGCTTTAGAATTAATAGTGATAATTCTCCTCTAGCCAAAGCCAGGATGTCACAACTGTCCTTTCAAGTGATTGCTATATAGCCTTATTCTTCATCTCTCTGATTTTTTTCCTCTTAAGACCAAGCATATTTGTCTTTACTTTGATTTGACTAACACATTAAGAGGTGAAAGTTTACTTAGTCAGTATCTCTTCCCTTACTTGACATCTCCCTGATTCTCTTTTCCTCCTCCTCTTCCCTCTCTTCCTTTTCTATAGTACTCTCCATTATTTCCTCTTAAAATTCCCCACACTTTCCAAAATTTTTCCTCCATTTTTTAAAAAGCATTTTATTTAGGGGCACCTGGGTGGCTCAGTGGGTTGGGCGTCTGCCTTCGGCTCAGGTTATGGTCCCGGGGTCCTGGGATGGAGCCCTGCATCGGGCTCTCCACTCGGCAGAAGGCCTGCTTCTCCCTCTCTCTCTCTGCCTGTCTCTCTGCTTACTTGTGATCTCTCTCCATCAAATAAATAAATATTTTAAAAAATTTTAAAAAAGGAAAAGAAGAGCACTTTATTTATTTATTTGACAGAGAGACACAACTAGAGAGGGAAAACAAGCAGGGGGAGTTGGAAATGGAGAAGCAGGCTTCCCGACAAGCAGGGAGCCAGATGTGGGGCTCAATCTCAGAACCCTGGGATCATAACCTGAGCCAAAGGCAGATGCTTAACAACTGAGCACCCAGGTACCCCTTTTCCCCCCATTTTATAAGAAAAAATTTGCCAGTTATTTTTTTATGTTGGAAAATAAGATGAAGGATTAGAATAGCTTTCATTTATTTATCAAAATATTATGTTACTTCTCTTATATTTTATATCTAAGCTTAAGTTTTTTTTTACTGTCAACTCCAATTTCTCATTCACTATTCCCTCCCTCTAGAATTTGATTTTCTTCCTAATAACCACATTTCAACTGTTCTATAATTTTGCCTATGATTTTCTCCCACTAGATATTGCCTTATTTAATTTCATCTTAAAATTTGCTATTCCTATTATCCTTCTCAAATCACCTTTCTTGAATTCTGTGATACTGTTCGCATTTTTCTTTATTTAGTTTCCTTTCTTCCTTTTGTCAGTGTCTGAAGTCTCTCTGTTTTGCTTTAACAGGCACCTCAGGTGGTTTTAGTTACTGGATAACTCCCGTATCTGCATCTCCAGCAGAGCACCCTTCTTTTCTTTTTCCTTGTTACCTAGTAATTTCTCTGCTTAGAAATACATTTATTATCTTTCCCATTTCAGGAATGATCCTTCTGAATTTCTCTATGTCCATTAACAACCTGCACCACTTAGTGGGTGCTTTATATCTCTGGTTTTGTTTTGTTTTAAAGATTTTATTTATTTATTTGACAGAGAAAGAGATCACAAGTAGGCAGAGAGACAGGCAGAGAGAGGTTGGGGGCGGGGGAGAAGCAAGCTCTCTGCTTAGCAGAGAGCCCAATGTGGGGCTCCATCCCAGGACTCTGAGAACATGACCTGAGCAGAAGACAGAGGCTTAACCCACTGAGCCACCCAGGTGCCTCTTATTTTGTTTTCTTATTCAGCTACCCTTTTAGCCCTGTTTTCTAATCAGCTCACCCTCTTCTACTCACTTATGAGATCACATGCTTACTTATCCCTAAGTCTGAAAGATTTAAGCCATTCTTCCAACTTCCATAGTTGTTTTTTTTTTTTTTTTAATTTAAACATATAGGGGCCTGGAATAAGGTCAGAACACTTCCATAGTTCTGACCTTATTCCAGGCCCCTATCTTCTTATGTGTGAGAAAATCTTTTGGCTGTTCCATGTTTTCAGTTGATTCTGTATGACAATGCCATAATGACCCATGCTGAGTAGCAATATAACAGTAGTCAGTAGCCATCTCTTCATTATCTATGCTATCAAAACTCACATTCTTTGAAAAGTTGACTCTATTATACATATATTTACCATTTAAACTTTAACTGCAGGTCAAGTATTACCTATTTGGTCAAAATAATATTTGTCATTCCTCTCAATCACCTCATTTGCTCTTATCAACAAGTGGGTAAACTGCCACATCATTTTCACTCAATTAGGAGTCAAAAATCAGATTTAAACCTGTCTTTCAAGCCTAAAATCATGCCACTGTCATGATTTCTAATTCTATGTTCTTTTAGTTGCCAAATGATAGAAAAAAAAATCATCACCTTTTATTTTACAACATTAATTCATATTATTCTACCTAGATTCCTGTAAAATAGCTATTTAAACTTGATATTTATATATCATGAAATAAACAGTTATATAGGTTATGTAGAAACTTTTAAAACTCATACGTAGGCTACACATTTTTGATAACTGCTAAGTAAACAATAATACTGACACTTCCCCCCTGTATTTCAGCTTTTAATAATCTTGTATCAGAAGAAGAGAATATTTTAGAATGTAGTCTCATCTTTTAATTTAACCTCAACACATGAAAAATAAGTTTCATTACAAAAATAATGGTAAGTGAGAGTGCACCCGATTGAAATTTTGTCCAACTTTCTAGAGTAGCTGATATAAAGAAACTGAGATAATTTTGTTTATACAATATGCTTCTTGGGAAAATATCAAATTTGGAAAAAAAATTAAATATCTTAAGAAGGAAGAAATTATATTCAGTGCAAGCAATGTAAAAGTATATCTGCCTCCAAATTAACTTCAAATATTCAGTAATATTTTATTTTCATATGTGTAGATGCTAAGCAATTTCAAGTATCTCATCTACTTGCTAAAAGGCAATTTTTAGCATTGTTATATTTTGAATACATTTTAAAAGGATAATCTTTGATTTATGCTAATAGACTAAAAACTCATATTTTTTGGTACATTAACAAATCTCATTTCATTAATTTGGAAGTTACTCTCATTCTCTATTAAAAAGTGTGGACAGCCCAATTTTTTACATCAATTATCAACTAATCCCAACCTCTCCATTTATAACCTCACATCTAATTCATCAAATTAAATAATTTAATATTGCAGGATTTACTCCTTTGAAGTTACACAATAAAATATATATCAGTTGTTTTGTAATGGGAAACTATCACTTCTCTTGCTTAAAGAAAAAAAAAAGAAATGTTATTAAAATATCAAAAAGTATGACATGTTTGTTTCTAGTTTCCTAAGGTTATTATGATTTACAAAGATTCATAATTCTGCTTATTTAAGAATACAACTAACAACTTTTCTATTTTAGCTGCTACTCCTTCTGCTTAGAGAAGTGTCTGGCATACAACTGAAAAACCTCCCACAACAGTGTGATAAATGAAAGAGAAGCTTCCTATGGTATGCATGACTTTAAGGGAACATTTTGAATGCAAGTATATTTGTGAAATTTTTGCCCATTGTAAGACTTTATTTCCTAAGGTGTATGATGTGGGAGAGAAATATTTCTGTGCATCATGGTGATCTCTGAAATAATCAGGTTTTAATTAATGCAAGTCACAGAACTCTTCAAAAGAGAATAATTGCCTTGGAAATTATCATTAGGCTATATTCAATTATAACATAGTCATTGTGTTTAAAACCTAAAGAAATACTTAAATGTCACATAACCTTTTGTACAATACTTACAAATCCAGGGATATTTCAGCAGTACGGAATAGTAACTTCACCATTTTCCTAAAAATTAGGATGGTGAGTCTGATGAAATTTACCTCTTTCTAACTTTTCTGTCTCTGCTTATGCATCTAGACATGTATATATTATATGGGCCGATTATTACCAGCACTGAGAGGTAAGTCCCTTAATTGAAGAACTCACAAAAAAAGACACATTCTTTTCACATACCAAGAGAACTGATTCCTGGACTCCTGCTGATATTTGAGCTATCTCAAAGAAATACATTCATTTTATAATATGGATATAGGTACATAATATAATGCTTGGCACTGACAGCACTCAATTTTTTTTTAAAGATTTTATTTATTTATTTGACAGACAGAGATCACAAGTAGGCAGAGAGTCAGACAGAGAGAGGTGGGGGTGGGGGGGGTGGGGGGTGGGGAAGCAGGCTCCCCGCTGAGCAGAGAGCGGGATGCAGGGCTCTATCCCAGGACACTGGGATCATGACAAGCTGAAGGCAGAGGCTTTAACCCACTGACCCACCCAGGCGCCCCTGAGCACTCAATTTTAATGTGTTTTCCCTTATTCCTATTTGTCTAAGCACTACTCCTCCTCAGCTATGATGGCTATAAAATGATTATCACTAACTTCAAAATATAGTGGCATAAGTACATGCTATAGGGCCAATAGTGATTAAACAGTATACTCTGTAGCTGAGAGAATACTTGGATCAGTTACCTTTTACTGTGTAACCAAACACCAAAACAAACACCACCAAACTAAATAAAAACACCACCACTTATTTAGCTCAAAATTCTATAGATCAACAAGTAGGCTATGCTTAGAGGAGCAGTGTTCCTGTTGGCCTTTCCTGGGTTCACCTTTGTACCTGTCATCAGTAGCCATTCAACACAATGGCTCTGCTTCTCCATTTGACTAATTAGTACCGATGCAGGAGAAACTGGGTCATGTGCCATCCTGCAGGCTAGCATGGGCTTGCTCATGGCCAATTTAAAGTATAAGAGCAACAAGACAAATTAAGTCCTGATGCTTATCATGAAGAATCATGAAGAATCATGAAGTCTCTTTGTCACATTTGCTATCCCCCCGGTCCCTTCGCCAAAGAAAGTCACATTACCAAGACCAGGATGAGTGATGAGTCCTGATGCTTATCATGAAGAATCATGAAGAATCATGAAGTCTCTGTGTCACGTTTGCTATCCCCCCGGTCCCTTTGCCAAAGAAAGTCACATTACCAAGACCAGGATGAGTGAAGACTTACCCAAGGACTATTAAAAAAAAAAATGCTAGGGACTGAATGTTTACGTCCCTTTCCAAAATTCATGTTTAAACCTAATCATCAATGTGATAGTATTTGGAAGTGGAGTATTTGGGAGATGGCTACGTCATAAAAGTGGAAACCTAATGAATGGGATTAGTGCCCTTGCAAAAGAAATCATGGAGTGTTCCCTTTCCTCTTTTGCCATAAGAGAACACAGCAAGATGGCTGTCTAAGAACCAGAAAGTGAGTCTTTATCAGACATCAAATCTACTGGTGCTGCCCTGATCTTAGACTTCCCAGCCACCAGAACTGTGAGAAATAAATGTTTTTTGTTAAAAACAAAACCAAACAAATAAACAAAATTAGGATGTGTTGACAGAGGACCTATCCAAAGAAGCATAATTCAAGGAAGAAAAAATTAGAGGCTATAATTTCAACAGTTTTCCATAGGAATAAAAATAAATGACATGGTATAAATAGTGGAATATATTTCAGTTTTTTTTTAATCTTGAAATTGTTTTTTCCAACAGAGGGATATTATACACTCTGTCTCTCTCACAGAAACCTTAAACTCCTAGATAGTATATAATACCGGGAACCTCTATAGAGTTTTTAGGTTAGAGAGACAGACAGTTATGAATAACTATCTGGGATGAATAATACAGGCCAGGACACAAAATAACAAAAAATGTTTGTGTAGGCAGGATAGATAAATATGAATCATAGCCAAGATCTGGAGGGGATTCTTAATGAGGGCACCTTAGATACTGATATCACAAGCAACTTTATAAACCTTAGAGTGCTCCCCTACAACATATAATAAATTTGTAAACTTCATTTTTTGAGAAGTTTATGGTATATCAATGAATCCTAAAATTACTTTTATAAAATTCCAAATAAAAAACCCTTTTCTAGATACTGTTACTTTAGATCTCTAGGGTTTGCATATTCCCTTAATTTTATAGCTAAAATTAAGCTAGGGGTACCTGGGTGGCTCAGTTGGTTGCTTTCAGTTGCCTGCCTTCATTTGTCTGCCTTCAGCTCAGGTTATGATCCCGGGGATCTGGGGATGGTAATAAAGATACCTATCCGTAAGTTTTAATGGTGAAATGAAGTCACATGTGGCAAGGACTGAGTACTCAGTAGATTTTATCTGCTATTGATGGCCAAATGCACTAAAAGGACTTAAAGTAAAGAAATAACTGCTATCACATAATTTGTAGCAAATGCTACTGAACTTTCTCATTGTTCTCTCAAGAGACTTCCTTTTATATGAGAATAAATCAGACTAGCAAATTTAGTGTTATTTCATATTCTTCAAACTCCATTTCACAGAAACTACCTTAAGAGGAAAAAAATACAGTTTATAAAGTAATTGTAGTTTAAAGTGTTATAATGTAATACATTTCCAACACTGATGTAACCTGCTAATTAACAAATGTAAAATATTCAATAAGAAATACTTTCTTGCTTAATCTGTAGTGAGGAAAATATAATGGCATTAGACAGAAGAACAGAGTAGAGTAACAACAGAAATGAAGATACATATGGAATTTTTTTTTTTTTTAGTATTACTGATTTTACTGTTCAAGAACTGTTTGCTTTAACAGAAGGGATACAATGGCATAAGCTCATGTAGGCAAGCACCTATTAGAAGCTCTGAATCACATGATATACATGGGTTTTTAAAGTATGACTAAATGCAAGTATATGATGCTGGTTCTGAGACACTTTTTGAATCAGTTAATGAAATACAAAGTAAAGGGTGCTATTTTTTTTTTGGAAAAGTGAAAATTTAACTGAGACCTGAAGATAAGGATCAATTTTCTAGGTGAAAGCTGGACCAAGTGGAACTAAATGTTCTGAAACTCCGGTGGCTAGAAGTAGCTGAGCACATTTGAGGCACCACATAAGAACAATTTTGACTGAAGTAATGAGGTGAGAAGGGAGTATGGCCAAACACAAATTGGAAGAAGATAGAATCAATTAAAGGTCTTTCAGACCAAGATAAATAGGTATGCTCCTTAATTTAAAAGCAAAGAGTTTTAAAACAGAAAGATAAGATCTGATTAGTAACTAAAGGAAACCATTCCAAATGTTCTTGGGGATAAAAAAATGGCAATAAATAATAGATTCAAGAAAATCAGAGGGATTTCATATTTTTGGAGTTCCACTGCAAAAAATGATGGTGGCTTCTATGGAACCAGAAACATCACTTACACTGAACAGGACTTCATAACTGATTTGATTTGGTGGCTGATGGAGAAGGACAAATCTTCACGATCCTCAGATTTCAGATTTGAGTAACTGAGATACTGAGATGGGAGAGTATGGAGGGAGTACATATTTAGAGGAAAAAGAGGAAATCATGAATTCTTATTGAACATATTCAGTTTGAGCTGCCTTTGAGGGGGAAGTTGAATAGAAACTAAAGGTGAATCTGAAGAGCTGCAATACAGAAAGTTCCAGAAAGAAAGCGGATCTAAGAATGGAAGTGAAAGTAAAGTGGAAAAAGGGAGCATAATATGAGAGGAGTTTAGGAAAGTGTTTAAAATAGGGTTGAATATTCAAATGTATTGAAAATTGTCAACGTGTAAAATAACAAATGTAATTAAAAGTTGCTATTGGAGTTTTTGATAAAAATCAACAGAATCTTAGAAAGACCAACTTCCAAGTGTTGTGAGCATAAGAGTATTGGGGGTATTAAGAAGCAGGAACAACACACATAACCCTCTCAAGATACTTTGGAGGGGAGAAAAGAGAAGAGAGAAGGAGAGAGTTGTACAGATACCTACAGATGGGGGTCGCTGGCACAACTGAATGTTAATGGGGAATGTCTGTTTACCAAAGTGTATGACCATGTGAGACTTTGTACATTGGAAGATTGTCTTTGACATGAAAGATGGGCAATTCTTTCTGTGCAAGAGAACTAAAAGTGAGAAAGGAAGACTTTGATACAGTAATGTGTTGAGATATGGTGGCAAGAGAAGATAAAATTTCTACCTGGAGGTTTCTCTTTTTTCTATGATAAAGCAAGAGAAGCAAAATGGGGGCCAGGAGTCAGAAGATAATCGAAAGAAAGATAGCATAACAAAGAAGTGTGAGCTAACTGGAGAAATGTGGCAAAACTGCCGAGAAGGATAGAAGATTTGTAGGACTATGTATATACATACCAGTCATTGTCACTGCTGTTTTGCATTTTTGTTTTTAATTATTAGTACTCAGCTTCTTGGGTGGGATATTAACTAGCATGCCATAGTCTATCATTGGTGAGCAAACATTTTTTTCTGTTTCTGGACACATAGACACACAGCATTTTCCAGAGTTTCTGCATCACATAAGGGCCATTTAACTAGTTCTCACAAATTAAATGCACAAAGATGTGATATAGTATTCTGGGTCCAAAGCAGGTAAGAAAAGATATGTCTTCTTAACACATGCTCATAGCAACTTGAATGAAAGGAGTCAGATGAACCTCTGAAATGACTACATAAAAGAAAGTCCCATTCTTCTCATTTCAGCAAACTACATTAGACATAAGAAAGTAATAAATTTAGTTGTGATTAGCCTCATCCCCTTCTGTCTCCCTCTCCGCCCCCATCACTTCCCCCGACACTGACACCCCATTACTCCAGTCTTCCCAGTCTCAGCTTTGGTCTCCAGCCCCATCCACCCGAGGATTTGCCTGAAAGCAGCCCCCCAAGTCTATACCCGCCCCCCGGAGGGCCACTGAAGACTATGACTAAGACAGATCCTGCTCCGATGGCCCCTCCACTCCCGGGGGAGGAAGAAGAAGAGGAGGAGGATGAGCTGGTCCCCGAGGCCCCCAGCCCCAGGTAGTTGTTTTTAAATGGAAATCGTTCTAACTTAACTAACTTAACAGATAAAACAATAGTTGCCTCTCCTAATAGATTCTAATGTTAGTGTTTAACCATATGGATTCTATAGGAAAATAGAAAGTTTAAGATATTTTTCAGAGAGTAGTTGCAAATAAAATCATGAAAACTATGATGGGAGAAGAGAACTGAAAATAGAAGATTTTAACAGATATTTTAAAGATTGTCAGTCAATTGATTGGCAGTCCCAATGAATAATTAAGGAATTGGGCTAAATGTAGGATGGTAGGACATGTTTAAAAAAAAGGAATGCATTATTAGTGATTAGTAATTTTAAAGAGTCTTCTGTATAGCCTGATTGGGAAAAAAAAAAAAAAAAAAGGAAAAAGATGCTTAGACTAGCCAAGGGAATGTGTCACTCAGCTAAAGGGGATGTTTAAATGGAAGCTGCTCTTGGGAAATCAGGAGTTATGAGGGAGAGAGCAACAGTGGGAGTGTTCAATCTTTAAAGAATGAAAAGCTTTACCAGGAAGATGGAATATGATGCCAAGGAAAAGAATGTGGCAGCTGGTGGTGAGGCCAGAAATGCTTAAAAGAAAAGGTACATTTGTAGGAGATGAAGAGCACTTTTAGAAAGATTCAATCATTAGAAATATTCAAAACGAGGGTAGTTGAGGAGCCCAGAAGACATACATACACACGTGTACACATACATACACACCATAAACATATTTTTAGTTTAATCCTAATTGTCATTTGGAGGAGAGTTCAGGAGCCCACAAGACACACATACAGACGTACACACATACATACACACCATACACATATTTTTAACTTAATCCTAATTGTCATTTGGAGGAGAAAATCATGATTAGCAGATATCAATTTTGATCTGGAAGAGTCATTCAGTATAAAATGTAGAGTCAGTATTTCATGTGGCTTGTTAGCAGTGGTAGCTGAAGCATATGTCCTACAGTAGTAGTAATAAGAAAACAAGTGGGAGACATTTGGTCCTTCTCATGACAAGAGGCATTGGCAGTTATTCTAGAGTATAGTCAAGGGAGAAATACATTATTGTAACATTTGTACAATATTCTTCTCTAGATAGGAACTGCCTTTTATTAGGGACTGGGTCTTAAGTTTCATGGGGTAAAAAATGTGAGACCCTGAAATCATGATAACAGAAATTTTTGAAGTGAATAAATAGTAAATCTCTTTTGCTTGAGTAATGAGAAGTTTTTTAGAGATATGTGGGGGAGAGGAGAATACAGAATTGGAGGATGTAGGGTTAATGAGATCTTGGGAGACTAGGTAACCCTGTCGTGTCAAGTAATTTGGTAACTAAACATAAGAAAAAAGATTAAAAAATTAAAACAAGATTATATAATATAAAATTCGACTTTGCTTTACTGCTTTGGTGTGATTCCTTTCCTTGGACTTCAACATCTTTGGTAAAGTCTTTTAAAGTCTCTTATGTGAGTGGGTGTTTTTGGGAATGGGTAGAATTTTAGGAAAAGCCTTATTTTCTGATTTTAGTCAATAAAAACATTTGATCTAAAAAGATAAAAGCATGAGAACAGCACTCTAGATGCACAGGTCACTATGAAATGTGATTCTTTAGAATCCTCAAAGACCTTGAAAAGGACTTTGAATACCTATGGCTTGTGGAACTTGGATTCCAGCCATTAACACATATAGATCTATAGGAGCAAAGTGGGCCTCACTGGTAATCTGATTTACACAAATAGAAACACCTAAGCCATCACTGCAGGTTTGGACCTGCCCTCTTCTGTTAACTCAACACTCCCTGTGGCCTCCAAATGCAAGGTATCCCAATGACTACACACTGCCACCTTAGAAAGTTGTTAATATTATTATCCTCAGTTTGAAGATAAGGAAATTCAAGCTTTGAACAATTGAGTAACTTGACTAATTAAAAAAATATATATATATATATATAATTGAAAAAGTCAAACTTTGAAGATTTTATTTATTTATTTGACAGAGACAGTGAGAGAAGGAACACAAACAGGGGGAGGTAGGGAGGGAGAAGCAGACTCCCCGCCGAGCAGGGAGCCTGATGTGGGGCTCCATCCCAGAACCCTGGGATCATGACCTGAGCCGAAGGCAGACACTTAATGACTGAGCCACCCAGGAGCCCCCAAATAGTCAAACTTTGAACCAAGATTTCACTATGTCCAAATCCTATTAGCCCAACAACTATATTAAAGAAGTCCATTAAATATTACTAAATACACATGTTAAGTCATAAAGACTTTTAGTCTTACCTTCATATGAATTAGATAAGACACACCCGAGTTCTCCACACAAACAAGTTCACGTCTGCAGAAACACAAAATCAAACAGAGATTCACTTAACGTTTATTGAGCATCCTTTGTGCTCAGTATTAGGCTACAAACTTTTATATATGCTGTCTTTTATTCTGCATATCTGCAAAATCCTGATCTGTGATTAAAGGAATGTATGCTTTCAGTTCTCTCTGTGCCACTGGTGGGTGTTCATTGTTCTATTTAAAGATGGCTGTTGAAACATCAGGTGCTAACTGTGGCTGAGCTACAATGTGAACTAACTGGAGGTCATAGGATCATCATTACGCTGCTTTAGCTTCTCTTAGCCACATATTAAACTTAAATTACCATTCTAAGACAATCACCTCTAATATCACAGATATATAAGCAATCAGTTAAGGATCAAGAAGAAAACAGATTTCAAAGTGTTCCATGCACTTGACAAATATTTATTAATGCATACTATGTGCCAACTACTATTCCAGGGTTGGAGATAGAGCAATAAATAAATCAGAAAGAGGTTCTGGCCTATTGTAGCTTATATTGTAGCTTATATTCCAGTGTATCCACCTTTACTACATTTAGTAAAGGACACTACTATGGTGGCAAGTACATGGGCTTTGCAGCAATCACTTGTTCATCCTGAAATCTTTTCTTAGATTTGACAGTTTTCACTGTAAAATGAAGAAACTTATATGAGGGCCACTCAAAGGGTTAATTACAAAGCATTAGGTGTACATTTACCAGATATGCAATAATTTATTTTTTCTAGTAGCATCTTATTCTTGGAAACCAAGCATGCTATATGAAAGTACCAAATTGTGATGAGTCAGGTCTTGCAAGTTTTATTCATAACTATACCATTTAAAACCATGTAGCCCCTATGAAATCACTTTCTTTCACTGAAGCACTGTTTCCTCATCTGTAAATTGATTCTAGTATTTAATTTCTTTCCTTCTTTCCTCCCTTTCTCCCCATCTTCTTCCCTCCCTGACTCCTTCCTTCCTTCCTTTTAGAGAGAGAGCAGGGCAGGGAAAGGGTCAAGAAGAGGGATAGAGAGAATCCCAAACAGACTCCCCATTGAACATGGAGCCTGATGCAGAGCTCAGTCTCACAACCCTGAGATCACAACCCGGGCCGAAATTGAAAGCTAACCAACTGAGCCACTCAGGCACCCTGAGTCCAGTATTTCTACTTCTATAGATTAGAGAGCTTTTCTGAGGATCAGTTGAAAAAATTATGTAAAATTTATCTCAAAACTGCTCTTCAAATATAAAATTGCTTGGCACACAGCAGGCATTCAATAAATATGTGCTGACTGAATGGAGATTTTATCACTTTTGCATCTAGGACTGAAGTGTTTTAATTCATTGTAGAGATAGAGAACTAGTATTTGAAGGTAGCAGGGTGACTCATTTATATTTAACAGATAATCAGGCTGCACTGCCCAGTTTAATTATTTATCTTCGTGGGGAGCTAAATTTATTATAGAAGATGCACAGCCTTTAGCACTGTGCACTGATCACAAAAATGGAAATTTGAATTCAGTTAAATGTAATATAGAAAAGAGAGCCAAGTTGAGGCATGTGTTCCCTGCTGAAACTCTAACCCTTCAGTTACTAGTTTTAATAAATGTTTTGTAAATATTTAGTAAATATAAGTCAAAGCATTCCGTAGATTTTATGGAAATAAGATCACAAGTGACTAAATCCTAAAATCAATAAAAGCCATTTGCTGAAGTTATGGTTGTGATACTATTTTCAATTACATAGCTACAGTTACCATATTGATTATATGCATGGATACATAATAGAAATTAAAAATGAAGTTGCCTAATCAGCAGTTGGATTTTTCACTGTAATTTCTTTCATCACCAACTTATTGTTTTCTATAGCTCCCCTAGATCAATGTAGCATGCTTTCCTGAGTGAAATTCTCAATCAGAACTCTGATGGCTAAGATACTCAATTACTATCAAGTCACATTAGTGGTCTCAAGCCCTTAAACTGCCAAGTTTCCAGGATTTCCACCTCATTCATGATCCTTAATGGGCATTTATTTTCTCCTCCAATAACACTTGTCTGAATTATCAAAGAATCAACTTGAAATACAACACGTTCCAAAGATCCCCTGAGTTGAAGTCACCAGCTACTGCTTCCCATGCTGACTTAAGGGAACATGTTCAATCGGACAGGGACCTCCTTAGACACCAACTACAGGATAATTGTTATTTGCTTTAACCTATTTCAAAAACTACTGTGTGACTCCTGGGTATAATGTTCTTCATACTTTTTCATTAAAGTGAGGAGAAAGTAAAATACATGAATAGTTATTTTTAAATAAATTGTTATAGCTGATAAAGGGAATCACAGAAAACTGCAATGGGAGATATTAATTTAGAGTGGTGTAATCTAGAAAAACAAAGGGAGTCATCCTGGCATGTAAATGAAATGTGGATTTGGGAAAGCAGATCTCATTTAGGGGAGAAGAGTCTAAGCAGGAGGAACAAGTATACTAAAAAGAGAAACTATCATATATTGAGGATGGTTTAATGTAAAGAGGTGGGTAATGAGGCTGAAAAGTTAGAATGGCATAAAAGAGCAGTCCGTTTTCAAAAGAATAGTTAGAGGAAGGCTGTGCAGAAGGAATTTGAACTGAAACATAGAAAAAAAAAGGAAGTGCTGCTTAGTGCTACCCTGTGAGTGGTCTGTGAACCAGTGTGGATCTTGGATGTCATCATTCAATGAGATAAAAATGGAGATGAGAGCATTTAAAAACCTTTGCAGCATTTTGACAAAGCATAGTTATGTCTATTTTTTAACTAAATATTTTATTTGAGATAACTATAGGTTTTCACGGAGTTGTAGGAAATAGTATAGCAAGATCCTATGTATGTATTACCAAATTTGGCCCACTAACCAAAACTCTACTGCAATCTTGTTACCATAATATTGAAATTGATGTTCAAAACACAGACATGCCCATTGAACAATATTCCCACAAGTTGCCCTTTTAGATCCACACCCATTCTCCTCTTGTTCCTGCTCTCTCTTTAACCCCTGGAAACCACTAATTTTTTTCTCCATTTCTATAATTTTGTCCTTTCAAGCATTCTCTATAAATGGAATCATATAGTACAGAAACTTCTGGTATTCTGATAATAAAAAAAAATAATGTTACTATTCTATTTTTTAAAATCTCATTTCTAGTGTATTTTTACTGAATTTTACAAAAAGATTGGCCCACAAGATTTTGGCCTCCTCTCCTTTTTAACCACAAAAACTTTGAGAAGCACTGGTGTGGTACAGTAGCAGCACGTGATAAATGAAAACTTGTGGAAGTGACAAGGCAGAATAAGGCCGGATAAATGTTCCTGAGTGGTCAGGCTGGGTTCTCAATTATTTATTAGCCTTGAGGAGAGAACGTTTCTGCACCTCCCACTGCTTCCTTTAAGTTGTCACCCTCCTCCACTGCTGCTGCTACTGGAGTTGTCCCTGGAGGCTGCCGTGTTCATTAACAATGTTGCCAGAGGTAACTTACACTGAAAGTGACAACCTTTATAGCAACACTCTGAAAATGCTCCCAACAGCAGCTATCAGTGTATCCTTGGTCTAACTGGACTCTTCGGCATTCAGCTCACTTCTCTGACTTGACGATGTCATTTGTTCTTGTTCTTTTCCTGTATCTCTGATACATCCTTGCCATCCTCTGTGCTGACTTCTCTTTCTAAAAATTACCCTTGTATGTTCTATTCCTAAACTTAAGTCCTTCTAACCAACTACTTATGAATTTGGTTTTGGTCATGGATCTCTTTGAAAACATGAAAAAAAGAGTATGAGCATATTCCCCTTTAAAAATGCACATGAACACATGCACTTAACCTAAAAATTAACTTTACATTTGTCTACAAGATATCTCAGGATAAAAATCACCTTTGGATCAGTTAAGGTAACATTCCTTATAAGATCAGGACATTATATAGAAATCCCTGAGGATAGTTATTCAGCCCACACTAGATGGAAAGCTATAGGTTGTTGAATTTCCAAAAGGGAAAAATAAGATAACGTGTTTTTAGGCTCTTGGAGAGACGTTACTTTATCCCCGGGAAGCTCAGAAAGAAATTCTGATGTGTGAGACACAAATCGCTAGAACCAGTTTTGCCCAACTCTTTCTTCCACAGCTATTTTACACCTTGGAAGAGTATGTGAGCTAAAATCAGTGAGGGCTAAGGGCTGCAACCATAAGATGCCAGGCATTGGGCAACTGTAATATTGACGGAGTATAATCATCTATCTATGAAGAAACACTGCACTCTATACTGAGATCTAGACACCGATGTATCGCCTCAGCAGTGATAAACCTGCTGGCTTTCAGGAACAGTCTTTTGTGGTTTCTTCATGACTTATGAGGAATACAGACATACCTCATTTTATTGCTCTTCACAGAAATTGCAGTTCTTATAAACTGGCTTGTGGGAACCCTGCCTCAAGCAAGTCAATTGGCACCATTTACCCAATAGCATTTGTTCATTTTGTGTCTCTGTATCACATTTTGGTAAACCTCACAATATTTCAAAATTTTATTCATTATTATATATGTTATGATGCTCTATTATCAGTGATCTTTATGTTACACTGTAATTACTTTGGGGCACCACTAATCATGCCTATATAAAATGCCTATATAAAACTTCCATGTATGTGCTCTCTGTTCACTGATACACAGTTCCCCATCTCCTTCTCTCTTCTCAGGCCTATTCCCTGAGATCCAACGGTATTGAAATTAGGCCAATTAGCAATCCTAAAATGGCCTCTACCTGTTTAAGTGAAAGGAAGAATCAGGAGTCTCTCACTTTAAATCAAAAGCTAGAAATGATTAAGCTTAGTGAGGAAGGCATGTTGAAAGCCAAGACAGACTGAAAGCTAAGCGTCTTGTGCCAGCCAAACAGCCAAGTTATGAATGCAAAGGAAAAGTTCTTGAAGGAAATTAAAAGTGCTACTCCACTGAACACATAAATGATAAGATAGCAAAACAACCTTACTGGTGATATGGAGAACATTTTAGTGATCTGGATAAACCAGTCACAATATTACCTTAAGCCAAAGCCTAATCCAGAACAAGGACCCAACTCTCTTCAATAATGTGAGGACAGAGAGAGGTGAGGGAGCTGGAGAATAAAAGTCTGAAGCTAGCAGAAGTGGGTTCACGAGGTTTAAGGAAAAAAGCCATCTCCATTAACATAAAAGTACAAGGTAAAGCAGTGAGTGCTGATGTAGAAGCTGCAGCAAGTTATCCAAAAAACTAGTTAAGAAATTACTGAAGGCTGCACTGAACAACAGACTTTTAAAAATATTTCCTTCAGTACAGTTGACATAATGTTACATTAGCTCCAGGTGTACAACCAACTGATACATCTCTACACATTATGCCATGCACACAAGTGTAGCTACTATCTGCCACCACACAGTACTATTATAATACTAGTCACTATACCCTCTATGGGGTACCTTTCATTCCCATGACTTATTCATTCCATAACTAAAGCCTGTATCCCCCACTCCCCTTCACCTATTTTGTCCATTCCTCCCTGCCCCTTTCTCCTGGAAACCACAAGTTTGTTCTCCATATTTATAGGTCTGAATCTGCTTTTTGTTTGTTTATTCATTTGTTTTATTTCTAGATTCCACATATGAGTGAAATCATGGGGCATTTATCTTTCTCTTTCTGATTTATTTCACTTAGCATTATACCCTCTAGGTCCATTCACGATGTTGCAAATGGCAAGATCTCCTTCTTTTTTTTTTTTAACTTTATTTAAGCTTTATTTAAACATATAATGTAACCCCACCACCCTCTCCCAACCCCTCTTCCCCCCACCCCCCTAAGATCTCCTTCTTTTTTATGGCTGTGCAATATTCCTGTGTGTGTGTGTGTACACAACAATCTAATGAATGGGAGATGTTTACAAATAATATATCTAAAAGTGGTTAATATCTGAAATGCATAAAGAATATATACAATTCAAAATTTTAAAAAAGCAAATAATATGACTAAAAATGGGCAGAGGACCTAAATAGACATTTTTCAAAAAAAGACATACAAGTGACCAATATATACTTGAAGAGATTCTCAACATCGCTAGTCATCAGGGAAATGCAAATCAAAATCAAATCACATTACATTTGTCAGACTGGCTAGAATCAGAAAGACAAGAAATAGCAAGTACTGGTAAGGACTTGGAGAAAAAGAAACTTTCATGCACTATTGATGAAAATGTAAACTGGTACAGTCATTGTGGAAAGCAGTATGGAGGTTCTTCAAAAATTTGAAAATAGAAATACCATATGATACAATAATCTACTACTGGGTATTCACCTAAAAAAAAAATCAGAAACACTGACTTGAAAAGGCATATGCACCCTTGCAATTATTACAGCATTATTTATTATAGGCAAGAAATGCAGACAACCTGTGTCCGTCAATGGATGAATTAATAAGATGTGGGGTGTATACACACACACACACACACACAGGATAATACTAGACAACAGGTTTTCAGTGTACACAGAACAGCCTTCTATTGGAAGAAGATGCCATCTAGAACTTTCATTACTAAAGGCAAAAAGTCAATGCCTGTTTTCAGTCCATGCCAGCTTCAAAGGAAAGCTGACTCTCTATTTAGGGGTTAATGCACAGCTGGTGCCTTTAAGCTGAAGTCATTCTCATTGACCATTCTGAAAATGCTAGTGCCCTTAAGAATTATACTAAATTGACTCTGTCTGTGGTCTATAGATGGCATTACAAAGCCTGGAAGACAGCACATCATTTTACAACATCGTTTACTGATTTTTTTTATGTCAACTGTTGAAACCTACTGCTCAGAAAAAAAAAAAAGGACAAAAAAAGATTTCTTGTAAAATATTGACAATGCACCTGGTCACCCAAGAGATGTACAATGAAATAATGTACAAGATGGAGATGTACAATGAATTAATGTTGCTTTCATGCCTGCTAAAACAATATCCAGTCTACAGAACATGAATCAAAGAGGAATTTCAATTTTCAAGTCTTATTATTTAAGAAATACACTTCCTAAGGCTACAGCTTCCATAGACAGTGATTACTCTGATGGCTCTGAATTTCAAAGTAAACTGAAAAGCTTCTGGAAAGGATTCATCATTTCGGATGTCATTAAGAATATTTGTGATTGGTGGGAAGAGGTCAAAATGTCAACATTCATAGGAGTTTGGAAGAAACTGATTCCAACCCTAACGTGTGACTTTGAGGGGTTCAGGACTTCAGTGAAGGAAGTGATGGCAGATGTGGTGGAAACAGCAAGAAAACTAGTATTGTAAGTGGAGCCTGATGAGTGACTGAATTGCTGCAATTTCATGATACAACTTTAATGGATGAGGAGTTGATTCTTACGAACGAGCAAGGAAAGTGGTTTTATGAGACAGAATCTCCTGGTGAAGATGCTGTGAAGATTGCTGAAATGACAACAAAAGATTTAAAATGTAAGTTGGTTAATAAAGCAGTGGCAGGGTTTGAGAAGATTGACTCCAATTCTGAAAGATGTCCTACTGTGGGTAAAACGTTGTCAAACAGCTTCGTATGCTACAGAGAAATCATTAGTGAAAGAAAAAGTCAAACCATGCAGCAAACTTCATTGTTGTCTGATTTGAAGATATTGCTACAACCACCCAAGCCTTCAACAGCCACCGCACTTGTCATTCAGCAGCCATCAAGACTGAGTCAAGACCCTCCACCTGCAAAAAGATTATGACTCACTGAAAGTTCAGGTAATAGTATTTTTTAGCAATAAAATATTTTTGAGTTAAGATATATACCTTGTTTTTGCAGACAATGCAACTCCACACTTAAAAGACTATGCTATGGTGTAAACATAATTTTTGCATGCAATGGCAAACAAAACTCACTTATTTCGATATTCATTTACTCCAGTGGTCTGGAACTGAGCCTGTAGTATCTTTGAGATGTGTGTGTACTGACAGGAAGGGTACGAAGAGCAGATCTGTATGTTTCTGGCATGCAGAAGCTGGATGCCATAAACTCTGAGGATTTCGTGAAAAAAATTCTGAAGTGGGAAGGATGAGCAAGATAGAAGGATAGCTGTGGGACTGATTGCCATTGAGGTAATCAAGGAGACTGAAAGAAGTATTGGAAAAATTAAATGGATATGACTTCATTATTTCAAATCTTTAAGTGTATATTAACTATAATAAATTATTAAAATATGTATATACAAAGAATTAACTACACAAAGATTTACTGGTCTCTTGAATTTATACATATATTTTTAAAGATTTTATTTATTCATTTGATAGACAGAGATCACAGGTAGGCAGAGAGGCAGGCAGAAAAAGAGGAGGAAGCAGGCTGTCCGCAGAGCAGAGAGCCCGATGTGGAGCTTGATCCCAGGACCCTGGGATCATGACCTGAGCCAAAGGCAGTGGCTTTAACCCATTGAGCCACCCAGGCGCCTGTTGAACTTATATTTAAATAGAAAATTAAATATCAGCTCTTGAAATAAGGGCCAGAAATCAAAGTTGACAAATACAAATATAATTTTGCTCAAAATTATTTCATTGATATTTTTTAACTGAATAAAGAGTTGAATGGCAGTATGCATATCATCTTTTTAGTTTAATCACAAAAAATTTATTTTTATCAATACTGCTGAAAACACTGTTTACAAACATATTGGGCAGCAAATGTGATCAATGAGATCTCATTCTGTTCACCTTGCAAAATAAGGACATTACTTCTAGAATTCAGCAAGATTCCAAGTCAAAATCATGTTGCTTACTTGCCATGATGTTCTTCATCCTTAGGTCAATGGTGAGGCCACTTATGGCTAGGTCAGCCTCTTTTCTGTAACTTCACATTTTTATTTTAATGTAACTTAAAAAAATGAAAAGCTTTTTTAGGTGTTTGCAAATCTTTGCTGGCTAAAGTGATTAATAAGACTGTATCATCTTCAAGTTATTCATAACATTGGAAAGGTTATGTAATTTATTTAATCCCTTCTTTCAAAGTAGTATTTTAGTCAAAAGAGCTCACAGTTCATGAGCACCATCCACAATTATGAATTCAGTCTTAAAGAGTAAACTATTTATGTAATGAAAATATTGCTTAAGTCAGTGGGTATCAAAGTGCTAACTCTTGGGTTTCACCCCAGACTTCCTGAACTCTGGGGTTAGGACCCAAAACCCTGGTTTAACAAGCCCTACGGGTGATTCTGATGCACTCTGCAATTTGAAATTCATGGCTCGAAATAAACGATCTAATTAAACCTTGCCATAAAAGAACTCCTTCTGGTCAAATTGTTCTACGAAGAGAATTTCTTTTTCTTCTCAAAATAAAGAATAAAAACTTTTACTTCAAGTTTGAACAAGTTCTTTAAGACTTTCACTCTGGAAATGTAGGAAATTTCTACACATAGATGAAAAGGACACATCTTCCTCCCATTTTATAAAAAGCAATATCCTTGATAGAGAAAATAATTCAAAGCCTTGGTGCTAATGACACTGATGACATTCAGAGTAGTAAACAAGACATTCTAGCAGTATTAACTGAGATTTTATGACATTACATACAAATGTTGTAAGCAATGATTTTGATGATGTGTGGTGCTACTTTCATCTCTGGAGCCACAAAACCAGATACATTAACAAATATTACAGGTGCTCACCAAGGTACAAAATCCTCCAATTTTATTTTGTTTGAAAATGCCATCCTCAAAGAAAATTCTGACTCATTTATACTTCTGACAACACATAACAAGAACACATGAAACTATGTAAGCCCAAAAGCTGGCCATACAGAATGAAATGAACATTCTAATCTGCTGAATGTTGAAAGGAAAGACATTTTAGGATTTATTTCTTCATGATTAGCTTCAACATACTAGATCATTTTTAGGGTGTTGATGGTAGGGTGTTATGTGTCAAATGGCATCTTGTCTACTGTATTTCTTTCTGCCAATCCACAACTTGACTTGGCCACTTTCAGAATAAATAGCTTAAGAAAATTATGCCAAATCATGTGTCGATTTTCTTAGTTTGACTGCATGATAGACAAATTATAAGATGCTTTAAGGCAAGGATTGGGGCAGATCCAAGATTTAATTAGTGTCCAGCCTTGTTCAAATTGAGCTTATGTTTCACATGTGTTTTCAGGATGGACAGTTATAAAGAGCCCCTTTAGTTCTGCTGGCTCTATGCTTACATTGCTAAATCCATGGCCAAAAAGACTCACTGCAGGTTTTTTACAGCATTATATTTGCATAGTGACTAAATCCAAGAGATTAGCAACTTCTGTCTGTCCCTTCCTTCCATTTCTTCCCTTCCTCTCTTTCGAGTAAGTTCAATGTAAAAATAAAGAAAAGTAATTCTGGAAAATATCAATGCCTTTCATGTCTATTCGTTAGTATATATCATACATTTCAAGACAATTGTTAACTTTGAGGATTTGAAAATATCAGTTTAAAGCTGATTTGTTATTTAAGCCATATTAATGGGACTCTAATCTTTATTTTCAAAAACTATCACCTAAATTTATATATTGTTTGCAAAATTTTACAGATATTATAGTCTTTTATGCATTGATTCAACACTTTAAGTAATATATTTTATATATTTGTTCCTTGTAGGCAGCCACGGGTAGAGCTAGAGTCAAGAGACCAAACCAGGCCCGACCAGCGCCTCCTGAAAGCTCAGGGGTTAACTTTCCACCCATGGGGGTGGAAAGTTGAGCAGCGCCAGAGAAAGGGTCTGAGCTATGGATCCTGGGACTGCCTGCAGGTACCCTGCAGAAACCTTTAAGCTTGTGGACATGACTGCTGGCAGGAGCTTATTTGGGGTGGGGAAACAGGGCTGGTCAGTGCCTCAGCACGGGGCTGTGCTGTCCTTGCACAGATTATAAAATTGCGCCATTATAGAGCTACGCTGTGGTTGCTTGCTTTGCATACAATGCCTTGGGTTGCTGTAAAGTAAGGACATCTCGGTTAATGGATAACTAAAGACACAAACCGCACATGTCAGATGACCTGCTAGGGGAGATTAAGGAATAGATAATGGGGAAGCTTAAAGAGTTTTGTGTATACACTACAGATATCTCAGTGAGTTAAATAAGAATAGATACTTCCTCATGATTGTTCCTGACTTCTATATAATGTCTCACCTCCGTGAATAAAGTTTGCATTGCTTGGACATCATCCACCTTGCCCCTCCTGTCCCCATCTCTTTGGGTCTTGTCGTCGTTTCACCATCCTTTTACCCTCTCGACCCTGGTCATGTTGTCGCACCTTGTTTTAAAAACCTTTTTAGGGACGCCTGGGTGGCTCAGTTGGTTAAGCGGCTGCCTTCGGCTCAGGTCATGATCCCAGCGTCCTGGGATCGAGTCCCGCATCGGGCTCCTTGCTCGGCGGGGAGCCTGCTTCTCTCTCTGCCTCTGCCTGCCTCTCTGTCTGCCTGTGCTCACTCTCTCTGACAAATAAATAAATAAAATTAAATTAAATTTAAAAAAAAACAAAAACACAAAAACCTTTTTATGCATCAAGGGGCGCCTGGGTGGCTCAGTGGGTTAAAAACCTTTTTATGCAGCAGAGCCATTTTTAATGAATTATATTTGACCATCAATAGATGATATAAATGAAAATTAAGTTCTTCTAATTGAAGCACTGAAAGAAACAAAAGCACCACCTGCACAGCTAAGTCCCCTTTTCAGCCCATGGGACCACAAGAATATCTAAATGTCTACAAGAAATCTCTGTATCTGTTTAACAGTCCCATTTCAAATCAGTTTTAGAACAATGTAAAAGTAAAAAATGTTATATATAAACAGTAATAATAATAATAATATGTACTCACTGCGCATCGTAAATTGGGCTCCGATAGTCTATTTAGTTGTCCTATTTCACTTAATTCTTACAAAATCCTTTGAGAAATGATTATCCCTCTTTTACAGACAAGCAACTGCATCTTAACAAGGTTAAATAACTTGCTCGCATTTACCAATAGAGGAATATAAGTGTTAGAAGAATCACAGTGAATTTTCAATCAATACTAACACCAAGCAGATTTTAAGGCATGGATCAGAAAACCAAAGTGAATCCAGAATGTATGAAACCTCAGGGAGGTGAGGGCAACTACAAAAGAAGACAAATAAAACACATTATATTTGTGAGATGTCTACAGATTAGGCATCAGGTTATAAAGCCCATCTGAGTAAGATCCCTAGATACCAACATGTAGAGTAGCAAAATAGACTCATTGATTTGTTGCAACAAGGTAGACAGCACACCACAGGCCCATGAGGTGTTCATGTCTGAGTGTGGTTGGAATAGGAAAGATTTCTGGTAACTTCTGAATTTGCCGTGATTGATTCTAAGGCACAGTGAGTACAGGAAGGATCAACTCTGGACTGACTGCAACTTCTAAGGTGAAAGTAAGAAAAGCAGATTTGAGCCCTGCTGACTGAGATGATGGAAGCTAACAATTAAGTGTCTCACTGCCCTTGATTCACAAAGTGAAAATGGCAAAGCAGGACGATAGTCACTCAAAGAAGGGAAGTCATTTTGACACTATACATCAGCAATGAGAGAAGTATTATTTCCTGTTAACGTTCAGCTGGCCTTATCAATGTCTGCTGTTACAGTCTGATTAACTGCAGAGCTGATGTTTACTGTCTCAGCCCTGAGAAAATTTTTTTTTTTACTCTTTCAGATTCAGGCTGTTTTTTTGTTTGTTTGTTTGTTTGTTTGTTTTGTTTTGTTTTATGTCTTCAGAACTCACAATCTTTTCATTATTTAAAAGGTGGAGTCTAGAACTAGAGAGTCTGGAAGTTAACTCTGCCCCTTCTGGTGACTTCCAGATTGAGGGACTGTGAGAAATTCACATAACCTCTAAGTGCTTCAGTTTTTTTGTATGTAAAACTGGTAAAATAATTACACTTTTGTCAATATTTGAAACACAAGTTTATTACCGAATCCAACATTTAGTAAATGCTACATTAAGTGCTAGTAGTATATTAATCATACTCAGCTGTAGGTAAAGTATTCTTAATGCTCACAAAATATTTGTGATGCTGACAACTTTTGCATTATGCATGGAAATACAATGCAATTCACTGTATATACAAGGACCATAAAACAAATGTGAAAGGCAAAGGCACAGATACCACAATACTTAGATCTTCAGATTTCAATGTTTTTCTTGTCCCTATTCCAACGAAGAGTCTTGCTGCCAGATCATAATATATACAACAATGTGGATGGAAAATCTAACTAAAACAGTGTGTTCTTGGCTTAATAAGAACTCAGGGAAGGCTAGAAAACTTTTTATGGATCTAAAGCTATGATCAATGTGTACAGTCTGTGTCTACTCATGAGTATGACTATACTTCAGGCAAGGAAACTGAGGTTCTAAGAGATTATATAAATTTTATTTTCATTATCTCATAGCTTTCCTCAATTTATAATACAAAATCAATGATTAGGCCAGTGCAAATATGAGAATATCCTGAAAAAAGAAAATTATATAAAAATATCTATCTAAGGTAAAACTGGATTATATCTTTGGGACAGAATAGATTAAGTTTCTAATTTGATAGTAGAAAAAAATAAATAATGTGCAGTTAAGGAATAAACTTACTCTTTTGTCTAGAGTTGATGTAATAAGCAATCAAGACTGAAACCACTAATTGTGTGTAGGTTGGAAAATCTATATATACAGTGAATCTTGAACAACGGGGGGTTGGGAATACTGACCCCTGTGTAGTCAAAACTCCAGGTAGAACTTTCAGCTGCCCCAAAACTTAACTACTAATAGCCTACAGTTGACCAGAAGACTTACAAAAAACATAAATTGTAGATTAACACATGTTTAGAACTGTATTCTTATAATAAAGTAAGCTAGAGAAAGAAATGTTAGGAAAATCAAGGAAAAGAAAATGTTTTATAGTACTCTATCATATTTAATGGAAAAAGTCTGCATAAGTGGACTCATGCAAGTGGACCGATTTTGTTCAAGGGTTAACTGTATTTAAAAGCATAAACAAGGTTACTTATAAGTATATATTATTTTTTTCTGAGATTTAATTTGTGCAAGTCCTTCTAGAATAGGAAAAAATAAAAAATTGGATAATTAGGCAAAATACGCAGTTGAAACTATAAAAAATAAGAAAAAAACCCAGAAACTGCACTGAATAATATAATGACTATAGAGTATGATGGAATTCTCTTAATATGAGAATTTTGACATAAACTGTTACAAGACTCTGGGGGAGGAGTGACTTTATGTAGTATGTTTTGACAGAATCTAATGTAATATAAAATAAGATGCACATACTTGTCAGTAGATTATGTTTTTTCTCCTAAATCATTCCTAATGACTGTTACATACAACTCATATATTTTTCATAGTAGGTTTAAAGGCTATAAAACAGTCTCATAATTTTATTCATCTTTTGATTATATTTTTACTTTCTTGGCTCAGCTCATTTCTCTTCTTTTCAAGGAAATCCTAAGACTGACTCATCAGATAAAAATATATGTGTATACTTCTTTGGTACCAAATCGTGAAAGTAAGGATTTTTCTCTGTCTGTTCAAGAAGCTTGGAAGAAAGAGATCAGAACTATCTGTGGTTGCAACAATATGTAGCACATTAAAGGAAGCACAAAGAGAATTATTCTCATTATATTTGCCACTTCTCTTCACAAATCCTTCCTCTTAAACATTTCTGAAGATAGTTTCCTAGTACTCTTTTTTAATAGGATTTTTTCCCTATAAAAGATTTCTAGATTGCTCTGTTTTCAGAAAAGAAGCAAAAAATCTTAACAGGGGAAAGGGAGGGCAATTTTCTGATCTTCTTGCCTGAAGAACAGATGACTTACCCTTCAAATGACTCCTGTGATTAGGGAAAATAAATGAGCATAATGCACCAGACTTTCAAATACTCCATTTTCCTGTCATTATGGCATGCTAAGCTTAACATTTCTAATTATATACATCTATAATTTTAATTCAAGACTCTTGTCCTTTAGTGAAAGAATCTAGCTTTCTCAATCTTAGCTGGTGACAAAAAAATAAATTTTCCTAATCTAATTCTAAATTAGATTAATTGAAAACCCACTGAATTGTACTGAATAAAAGAAACATTCATCTAAACTAACACTGGATGAAGCAATTTTTTTTTTCATGTGGGCTACGATTATTTATCTAATTATAAATTTTCTTTATGCATGTACTCCTCCTCCTCAAGCTTAGACTTACCTCCTTTTTGAAAATCATTTTTATTCAACTTTAACTTCTCTGATTAAATGTTATAAACTAAACTAAGCCAATTTGACACGAATAACTCCTAGTGTCATTTATTTGTAAATAATCAAAATTCTTTAAAAGGGATGAAATTAAGTATGTCCCTACAACCTTTCTATCAGCTTATAATTAAAACAATTCTCAGGCCACATTCCATCATACATACATTTATTAAGTAAATACATATTAAGAGGCACAGAATATTTCATAAAACCTATATTTTAAACTGAAGAACTCCCATCTCTTTGCTGTTTTGGCTATCTGAACACAATTTTTGTGAAACTGTTGATAGACACATGCCTGACAATATTCAAGAAGGAGGATTCTCTGATTTTGATTGCTGGGAAATGGCAAACTGAAATTCTCCAATTTAGTGTATACATATAGAATTCTTTATGGGTATAATTTTATCTTTCTTCCAGCTTCTTAGGTAATTCTTAGATTCTTATGCTTGTTCTTATAAGGTTGGGATATGTCCATGAAATATTTTAGCCATTTTACATTTATTAACTATCATAAATTTCATCAGAGAGAGAGATCAAGCCAATTTCTAAAATCTACTAAACTAATTTTAGATTGACTAATTTGACCACCTGGTCAGCTCTGAAGTGGGACAAATAACGAGCCTTAAAGTATAGCTTACATCAACCACCTTTTTATATTGTGCTGTCCTGGTTAATTTGTTTTAAATTAAATTCTAGTTTTTATAACATTTAGTTGACATATTGCCTTCTCTGGGAAGGAACCTCCTCTAAAGTAAAACAGTGAAGAAAATCAGTTATTTATTACTTTACATGAGTTTATTTTCCACTATAAGGGTTATTATGTGATTATATAGTTAGGGGCTCATCATCTATAACTACTAAAAATTATTGCAGTAATTTTTCCAAGAGCCTATGCTTGAATGTTGGACAGCAATATTGCAGTTGTATGAGGAAGAAAAAGTGGTTAGGCAACTATTAATAGTCTGTAAAAGACCTTCAAAGGCTCACTGGTTTTACTACTTAAGAGACTGGGACTGGTAGAAGCTTTTGATCTTGATGAAGTTCCAAAAGTTCATTTTTGCTTTTGTTTCCTTTGCCTTTGGAGACATATCTTGAAAGAAGTTGCTGTGGCTGATATAGAAGAGGTTACTGCCTATGTTCTCCTCTATGATTCTGATGGATTCCTGTCTCATGTTGAGGTCTTTTATCCATTTCGAGTTTATCTTTGTGTACAGTGTAAGAGAATGGTCGAGTTTCATTCTTATATATATAGCTGTCCAATTTTCCCAGCACCATTTATTGAAGAGACTGTCTTTTTTCCACTGTATATTTTTCCTGCTTTGTCGAAGATTATTTGGCTATAGAGTTGAGGGTCCATATCTGGGCTCTCTACTCTGTTCCACTGCTCTATCTGTCTGTTTTTATGCCAGTACCATGCTGTCTTGGTGATCACAGCTTTGTAGTAGAGCTTGAAATCAAGTATCATGATGCCGCCAGTTTTGTTTTTCTTTTTCAGCATTTCCTTAGCAATTCAGGGTCTCTTCTGATTCCAGACAAATTTTAGGATTATTTGCTCCAGCTCTTTGAAAAATACATCAAGATCAAAAGCTTCTGCACAGCAAAGGAAACAGTCAACAAAACAAAGAGGCAACCCATGGAATGGGAGAAAATATTTGCAAATGACAGTACAGACAAAAGGTTGATATCCAGGATCTATAAAGAACTTCTCAAACTCAACACACACAAAACAAATAATCATGTCAAAAAATGGGCAGAAGACATGAAGAGACATTTCTCCAATGAAGACATACAAATGGCTATCAGACACATGAAAAAATGTTCATCATCACTAGCCATCAGGGAGATTCATATTAAAACCACATTGAGATACTACCTTACACCAGTTAGAATGGTCAAAATTGGCAAGACAGGAAACAACGTGTGCTGGAGAGGATGTGGAGAAAGGGGAACCCTCTTAGACTGTTGGTGGGAATGCAAGTTGGTTCAGCCAATTTGGAGAACAGTGTGGAGATTCCTTAAGAAATTAAAAATAGAGTTTCCCTATGACTCTGCAATTGCACTACTGGGTATTTACCCCAAAGATACAGATGGAGTGAAAAGAAGGGCCATTTGTATCTCAATGTTCATAGCAGCAATGGCCACGGTTGCCAAACTGTGGAAAGAACCAAAATGCCCTTCAGTGGATGAATAGATAAGGAAGATGTGGTCCATATACACTATGAAGTATTATGCCTCCATCAGAAAGGATGAATACCCAACTTTTGTATCAACATGGATGGGACTGGAAGAGATTATGCTGAGTGAAAAAAGTCAAGCAGAGAGAGTCAATTATCATATGGTTTCACTTATTTGTGGAGCATAACAAATAACCCAGAGGACATGGGGAAATGGAGAGGAGAAGGGAGTTGAGGGAAATTGGAGGGGTAGCTGAACCATGAGAGACTATGGACTCTGAAAAACAATCAGGGTTTTGAAGGGGCGGGGAGTGGGAGGTTGGGGGAGCCTGGTGGTGGGTATTATGGAGGGCACGTATTGCATGGAGTACTGGGTGTGGTGCATAACAATGAATTCTGTTACACTGAAAAGAAATTAAATAAAAAAAAATTAAAAAAAGAGATTAGGACTGGTAAAGGAGAAACTGACATGAAATGAATCTTAGAGATCCTGTCAGGGAAATGGTAGACTGGTTACCTTGCTCAGA
This sequence comes from Taxidea taxus jeffersonii, assembly GCA_003697995.1. Classification (NCBI taxonomy): domain Eukaryota; kingdom Metazoa; phylum Chordata; class Mammalia; order Carnivora; family Mustelidae; genus Taxidea; species Taxidea taxus. Next base: position 18,656 of record ML093137.1, on the reverse strand, counting down.
TATGTAGCTGGACCTAAATATAAAAACACATCATTAAGACAAAAAAATAAATATTTGAGATCTACCAGAACAGGCACTGTCAAAGAGGAAGAAGAATCACTTAGACACAAGGAAGCAAGCCAGAATGCCCAGGTCAGTCTTGGACACAATAACAAGGACTAAGTACTTAGAAACCTATCAGACTTGAAGAGTGTGTAGAGGTAGCAGGAAAGCAAGGATCTTCACACTTAAAAAATGGTACAAATTCATTCATACAAGAAGGTGGCTCTTCAGCTATCTTTATCCTGATTACTGTCAGCACAATGTTTTCACTCTCTGATCTTAAAGTTTTCTCAAATGGCATCTAAGAGACAGAAAAAAAAAATTAATAGCAAGATGCAAATCCTATTTCCTGAAAATGTGATTCTTCCATGAAATCTCTCTAATCTTTTGGTATCTCTCCACTGGGTAAAAAGCCGCTTTTGCACCTACCAAAAATTTCAGTAACAGGGGGAGGAGTCAAGATGGCGGAGAAGTAGGAGGCTGAGACGACATCAGCCAGCCGGAGATCAGCTAGATAGCCTACCAAACCATTCTGAACACCTACAAATCCAACAGGAGATCGAAGAGAAGAAAAACAACAATTCTAGGAACAGAAAATCGACCACTTTCTGAAAGGTAGGACCAGCGGAGAAGTGAATCCAACGCGACGGGAAGATAGACCCCAGGGGGAGGGGCCGGCTCCCGGCAAGCGGCGGAGCACAAAATCAGAAATTTTAAAAGTCGGCTCCACGGAGGGACATCACTCCAGAGGCTAAACTGGGGTGAAGACCTCGCAGGGACAACGTGGACTCAGGTCCCACCGGGTCACAGAAGGATCGGGGGTGTCTGAGTGTCGCAGAGCTCACAGGTGTTAGAGCGGGGAAGTTGGCTGCGGAGACAGAGCCGAGATTTCCTAGTGGTCTGTGACACGGCCCGGTGCTCTGTGGCACTGGCCAGTGCTCTGTGCGAGGGGTCCCCACAAGATCCGGGGAGACTCCGACCCGGGAGAGCTCAGGGATCTACGGGGTCCGGAGACTCCAGGTGGGATTCTGCCAGAGACAGAGACGCTTGGTCACAGGCTGGGTGAGCTCGGAGCACTCCCAGAAGCCAGTGAGACGGGACTGCTTACGCACGATTTTCTCTGAGCGCGGTCTGTGGGCGCGCGCGGTCTGCGGGTGCGCCCAGTGTCCGCGGGCCCGCGGTGTCGACCACCCACGGGGTCTGCGGGCCTGCGGTGTCTGCGGGCGCGCGGTGTCTGCGGGCGGACGCGCGCGCGCACTCTCTGGCGCAAACGTGGGCTAGGGAGACTGGAGGGATTAAACGCTTTTCTCTGAAGGCGCACTGAAGACTGGGGCCCCTAGCTCTCGGCTCCTCTGAACCAGAGATTGGGAGGCCGCCATTGTCATTCCCGTCCTCCAGAACTCTACAGAAAGCGCGTTCAGGGAACAAAAGCTCCTGAAAACATACCTGAGAGGATTACTTAGCCTGGCCCCTGGTAAGGGCGGTGCAACTCTGCCTGGGGCAAAGACACCTGAGAATCACTACAACAGGCCCCTCCCCCAGAAGATCAAAGAAATACAGCCAAGACCAAGTTCACTTAACAAGGAGAACAGCGGATTCTTATCTGGACAAAATGACAAGGCAGAAAAACTCACCACAAAAAAAAGAGCAGGAGACAGGACCGAAAGCTAGGGACCTAATCAATACAGACATTGGTAATATGTCAGATCTGGAATTCAGGATGACGATTCTCAAGGTTCTAGCCAGGCTTGAAAAAGGCATGGAAGATATTAGAGAAACCCTGTCAGGAGAAATAAAACCCCTTTCTGGAGAAATAAAAGAACTAAAATCTAATCAAGTTGAAATAAAAAAAGCTATTAATGAGGTGCAATCAAAAATGGAGGCTCTTACTGCTAGGATAAATGAGGCAGAAGACAGAATTAGTGATATAGAAGACCAAATGGCAGGGAATAATGAAGCAGACCAAAAGAGAAACAATCAACTACTGGACCACGAGGGGAGAATTCGAGAGATAAGTGATGCCATAAGACGAAACAACATTAGAATAATTGGGATTCCAGAAGAAGAAGAAAGAGAAATAGGAGCAGAAGGTATACTGGAGAGGTTATTGTAGAGAATTTCCCTAATATAGCAAGGGGAACAAGCATCAAAATCCAGGAGGCCCAGAGAACACCTCTTAAAATCAATAGGAATCGACCCACACCCCGCCACCTAAGAGTAAAATTTACAAGTCTTAGCGACAAAGAGAAAATCCTGAAAGCAGCACGGGACAAGAAGTCTGTAACGTACAATGGTAAAAATATTAGATTGGCAGGAGACTTATCCACAGAGACCTGGCAGGCCAGAAAGAACTGGCATGATATATTCAGAGCACTAAACGAGAAAAACATGCAGCCAAGAATACTTTATCCAGCTAGGTTATCATTGAAAATAGAAGGAGAGATTAAAAGCTTCCAGGACAAACAAAAACTGAAAGAGTTTGTAAACACCAAACCAGCTCTACAGGAAATATTGAAAGGGGTCCTCTAAGCAAAGAGAGACCCTAAAAGTATTACCAGAAAGGAACAGAGACATTATACAGTAACAATCACCATACAGGCAATACAATGGCACTAAACTCATATCTCTCAATAGTTACCCTGAATGTAAATGGGCTAAATGCCCCAATCAAAAGACAAAGGGTTTCAGAATGGATTAAAAAAAACCAAAACCCATCAATATGCTGCCTACAAGAAATTCATCTTAGACCTGAAGACACCTCCAGATTGAAAGTGAGGGGGTGGAAAACAATTTACCATGCTAATGGACATCAGAAGAAAGCTGGGGTGGCAATCCTTATATCAGATCAATTAGATTTTAAGCCAAAGACTATAATAAGAGATGAGGAAGGACACTTCATCATACTCAAAGGGTCTGTCCAACAAGAAGATCTAACAATTGTAAATATCTATGCCCCTAACATGGGAGCAGCCAACTATATAAACCAATTAATAACAAAATCAAAGAAACACATTGACAAGAATACAATAATAGTTGGAGACTTTAATACACCCCTCACTGAAATGGACAGATCATCCAAGCAAAAGATCAACAAGGAAATAAAGGTCTTAAATGACACACTGGACGAGATGGACATCACAGATATATTCAGAACATTCTACCCCAAAGCAACAGAATACACGTTCTTCTCTAGTGCCCATGGAACATTCTCCAGAATAGATCACATCCTGGGTCATAAATCAGGTCTCAACAGGTATCAAAAGATTGGGATCATTCCCTGCATATTTTCAGACCACAATGCTCTGAAGCTAGAACTCAGTCACAAGAGGAAATGTGGAAAGAGCACAAATACATGGAGGCTCAACAGCATCCTTCTAAAAAATGAATGGGTCAACCAGGAAATTAAAGAAGAATTGAAAAAAACCATGGAAACAAATGATAATGAAAACACAACGGTCCAAAATCTGTGGGACACAGCAAAGGCAGTCCTGAGAGGAAAATATATAGCGATACAAGCCTATCTCAAGAAACAGGAAAGGTCTCAAATACACAACCTAACCCTACACCTCAAGGAACTCGAGAGAGAACAACAAAGAAAGCCTAAACCCAGCAGGAGAAGAGAAATAATAAAGATCAAAGCAGAAATCAATGAAATAGAAACCAAAAAAACAATAGAACAAATCAATGAAACTAGGAGCTGGTTCTTTGAAAGAATTAATAAGATTGATAAACCCCTGGCCAGACTTATCCAAAAGAAAAGAGAAAGGACCCAAATAAATAAAATCATGAATGAAAGAGGAGAGATCACAACCAACACCAAAGAAATACAAACAATCATAAGAACATATTATGAGCAACTCTATGCCAACAGATATGACAATCTGGAAGAAATGGATGCTTTCCTAGAGACATATAAACTGCCAAAACTGAACCAGGAAGAAATAGAAAACCTGAATAGGCCCATAACCAGTAAGGAGATTGAAACAGTCATCCAAAATCTCCAAACAAACAAAAGCCCAGGGCCAGATGGCTTCCCAGGGGAATTCTACCAAACATTTAAAGAAGAATTAATTCCTATTCTCCTGAAACTGTTCCAAAAAATAGAAATGGAAGGAAAACTTCCAAACTCATTTTATGAGGCCAGCATCACCTTGATCCCCAAACCAGACAAGGATCCCATCAAAAAAGAGAATTACAGACCAATATCCTTGATGAACACAGATGTGAAAATTCTCACCAAAATACTAGCCAATAGGATCCAACAGTACATTAAAAGGATTATTCAACACGACCAAGTGGGATTTATTCCAGGGCAGCAGGGTTGGTTCAACATCCGCAAATCAATCAATGTGATACAGTACATTAACAAAAGAAAGAACAAGAACCATATGATACTCTCAATAGATGCTGAAAAAGCATTTGATAAAGTGCAACATCCTTTCCTAATCAAAACTCTTCAAAGTGTAGGGATAGAAGGCACATACCTCAATATTATCAAAGCCATCTATGAAAAACCCACGGCAAGTATCATTCTCAATGGAGAAAAACTGAGAGCTTTTCCGTTAAGGTCAGGAACACGGCAGGGATGTCCGCTATCACCACTGCTATTCAACATAGTACTAGAAGTCCTAGCCTCAGCAATCAGACAACAAAAAGAAATTAAAGGCATCCAAATCGGCAAAGAAGAAGTCAAACTATCGCTCTTTGCAGATGATATGATACTATATGTGGAAAACCCAAAAGGCTCCACTCCAAAACTGCTAGAGCTTGTACAGGAATTCAGTAAAGTGTCAGGATATAAAATCAATGCACAGAAATCAGAAAGCATTTCTTTACACCAACAACAAGACAGAAGAAAGAGAAATTAAGGAGTCAATCCCATTTACAATTACACCCAAAACCATAAGATACCTATGAATAAACCTAACGAAAGAGGCAAAGAATCTATACTCAGAGAACTATAAAGTACTCATGAAAGAAATTGAGGAAGACACAAAGACATGGAAAAATGTTCCATGCTCATGGATTGGAAGAATAAATATCGTGAAAATGTCTATGCTACCTAAAGCTATCTACACATTTAATGCAATGCCTATCAAAATTCCATCCAATTTTTTCAAAGAAATGGAACAAATAATCCTAAAATTTATATGGAACCAGAAAAGACCTCGAATAGCCAAAGGAATATTGAAAAAGAAAGCCAACGTTGGTGGCATCACAATTCCAGACTTCAAGCTCTATTACAAAGCTGTCATCATCAAGACAATATGGTACCGGCACAAAAACAGACACATAGATCAATGGAACAGAATAGAGAGCCCAGGAATAGACCCTCAACTCTATGGTCAACTAATCTTCAACAAAGCAGGAAAGAACATCCAATGGAAAAAAGATAGCCTCTTCAACAAATGGTGTTGGGAAAATTGGACAGCCACATGCAGAAAAATGAAATTGGACCATTTCCTTACACCACACACGAAAATAGACTCAAAATGGATGAAGGATCTCAACGTGAGAAAGGAATCCATCAAAATCCTTGAGGAGAACACAGGCAGCAACCTCTTCGACCTCAGCCGCAGCAACTTCTTCCTAGGAACAACGCCAAAGGCAAGGGAAGCAAGGGAAAAAATGAACTATTGGGACTTCATCAAGATCAAAAGCTTTTGCACAGCAAAGGAAACAGTCAACAAAACCAAAAGACAACTGACAGAGTGGGAGAAGATATTTGCAAACGACATATCAGATAAAGGGCTAGTATCCAAAATCTACAAAGAGCTTAGCAAACTCAACTCCCAAAGAACAAATAATCCAATCAAGAAATGGGCAGAGGACATGAACAGACATTTCTGCAAAGAAGACATCCAGATGGCCAACAGACACATGAAAAAGTGCTCCATATCACTGGGCATCAGGGAAATACAAATCAAAACCACAATGAGATACCACCTCACACCAGTCAGAATGGCTAAAATGAACAAGTCAGGAAATGACAGATGCTGGCGAGGATGTGGAGAAAGGGGAACCCTCCTACACTGTTGGTGGGAATGCAAGCTGGTGCAACCACTCTGGAAAACAGCATGGAGGTTCCTCAAAAAATTGAAAATAGAGCTACCTTATGACCCAGCAATTGCACTACTGGGTATCTATCCTAAAGATACAAACGTAGTGATCCAAAGGGGCACGTGTACCTGAATGTTTATAGCAGCAATGTCCACAATAGCCAAGTTATGGAAAGAACCTAGATGTCCATCAACAGATGAATGGATAAAGAAGAGGTGGTATATATATACGATGGAATACTATGCAGCCATCAAAAGAAATGAAATCTTACCATTTGCGACGACATGGATGGAACTAGAGCGTATTATGCTTAGCGAAATAAGTCAACTGGAGAAAGACAACTACCACATGATCTCCCTGATATGAGGAAGTGGAGATGCAACGGGGGTGGGAGTTAAGGTGGTAGGAAAAGTAAAAATGAAAGAAGATGGGATCGGGAGGGAGAAAAACCAAAAGAGACTCTTAATGTCATAAAACAAACTGAGGGGGGTGGGGGGAAGAGGGGTTGGGTGAGGGTGGTGGGGTTACATCATGTGTTTAAATAAAGCTTAAATAAAGTAAAAAAAAAAAATTTTTCAGTAAGAATCTAAGAATATCCCTAATTGATGCTCATTCTTTTAAGTCTTGACTGGAAATTAGACAGAAGTGATAAAAATCATTCAATTTAGATATACAGGTATTCAATGGATGTAGAGGTGAGAGAATTTGTTGCCTTGCTTATAAGGAAGTAACAAAAATAATTTCTACTTTATGTAAGACTATTAAAATTGAGAAAATGATGTATTTACTGATCCTCTTTTGTAGCCAATTCTATTCAATTCTGTTGGATAGTTTGAATACCCACTAGTGCCTACTATGTTGTTTTTTTTTAAGATTTTATTCATTTATTTGACAGACAGAGATCACAAGTAGGCAGAGAGGCAGGCAGAGAGAGAGGAGGAAGCAGGCTCCCTTCTGAGAAGAGAGCCTGATGCAGGGTTTGATCCCAGGACCCTAAGATCATGACCCGAGCTGAAGGCAGAGGCTTTAACCCACTGAGCCACCCAGGCGCCCCAAGTGCATACTATGTTAATCTCCAAAATACAATGATAAATAATGTGCAGTCCTAGACTTTGAAAATTTTACTTCAACTACCAAATAGATTTCTGATAATATAACAGATTAATACAAGAGTCATTCTTTCACATTTAATGAATTCTAGGTAGTTTGATTTTTATTAAAGTAATTTTAACAAAAATGGCTACCATGTTTAATGAATGATCATGTTATTATTATTATTATTATTATTTTTTAAAGATTTTATTTATTTATTTGACAGACAGAGATCACAAGTAGGCAGAGAGACAGGCAGAGAGAGAGGAGGAAGCAGGCTCTCCGCAGAGCAGAGAGCCCGATGCGGGGCTCGATCCCACGACCCTGGGATCATGACCTGAGCCGAAGGCAGAGGCATTAACCCACTGAGCCACCCAGGCACCCCACGTTATTATTATTGTGTGCCTACATAGTGTTTAAAAATAAGTCAATTCTTACAATTATCTTATACAGTAGATACTACTATTATTACATTTTACATGTTCAGAGAGGTTAAAGTCATTTTCTTCTAGTTACACAAACCAGTAGTAGACAGGAGAAATTAACCAGATTTGTACCCACCCATTATATCTGATTCTAAATTAATCCTACTATCATTGCCTAAATCATTTTTTCTGTTTTTCTGACAAGTACATATTAAATATGTACAATTTACAGACACAGCTCAAAGAACTTATAATGAATCTGTGAGCAAAGACAAAAAGTACTGCCTTTCTAGAGCATATTTATAAGGATCATGATATTAAACAAGAAATAAAACTAAAAATAAATAATGACATATTACATTAGATGATGATAAGTGCAATGAAAAATTATGCAGCCAGATATGTGAAATTTGGAAGAGGGAGATTATAATTTTAAGTAGAGTAGTCATATAAGACTTCATTGAGGGGAGGACTCAAGCAGAAACTTGAAGGATGTGTGGAATAAAGATATAGACACCCAGGGGAAAAAAAGTTCCAGGTAAAGGGAATAATCAGCACAAAGTCTCCAAGTGGGGGATTTGTCTGGGATATTTGAGGAATCAGAAAAAAAAAATCAGTGTGGATCCAGTGGTGTGAAAGAGATAGTAGTGAGAAAAGCAAAATAGACAAAGGGAGAAAATTAATGTAGAGGCTTTCAGGGTTTGGTGTGGTTTTATTAGTTTCCCCAAAGAGCAACAGGGATATATTAAAGCATTTTGAGAGTGATAATGACATGATATGTCTGATAAATCTTACAAACATGTTGAGAAAAAACTTGAAGTGTGATGTATGTGGATGTATGTGGCAGGGATAGAACCGTAGAGACAAGGTAGGAGGTTGCTGCAGAATCTAGGCAAAAGGCCATAATGGTAGCAACAGGGTAGTTAGGGAGAAACTGTCTGAGTCTAAATTTATTTGAAATTAGAGCCAACAGGAAAATTGGGCAGGTTGGTTTTGAGACAAAGAGAGAGAAATTAACAATAACTCCAAGTTTTAGTCCACAACAAGCAGAAATACTAAGTTACCATCAACTGAGAAGGATGGTAAAAAATGTTGCTGGAGAATCTTTTTGTCTTTTCTTTTGGGGATTGGAGGGTATGAACATCAAGGGTTCAATTTTAAATATATTTAAGTTTTAGAAGTGGAAATATCAAGTAGGCTCCTGTATATATGTTTGGAAAGAGAGGGCTAAGGTTTAAGATGTATATTTGAGAATTAGCACACAGATTTATTTACATCATAGACTTTAAAATCCTAAGATTGCATGATAATAGAGAAAGTGAGTAAAGATAGATAAGAAATGAGGTTCCCAAACTGAGCTGTGGTTATTGTGAAGTTGGGAGAGAAGAACCACCATGAAGACTTAACAATAACAAAAAGTAAGCAAACAAGATGAAAATCAAACAACAATGACAACAACAGTGGATGCCCTGGAAGGCTAAGGAAGATAGTTTGTTAAGGGAAAAATGGGTTATTGACAATGTCATATATGACTACTGAGCCCTGAATACTGGATTCAGTGACTAAAAGTTGCAGGTGACAGTGAAAAAGCATTTTTCAGTCAAGGGATGAGAATGGAAGACTGAATGGCATACGTTCAAAATAAAACTGGAAGGAGAAGAAAAGAGTCTGCAAATATAAACATATACTTTTAACCGTTTTACTGTAAAGCTAACCAAGGAAATGGTGTATTGGATGTCTGTGGAAGTGGGGTCAGGTTGTTTGTTTTTAATTGGAGAAAAAAACATCAATTGATATAAGGAAAGAAATAATTTAGTATAGAAGGAAAATGTGATGATATAAGTTAGATGGAAAGGAATTGCTAGAGAAATGTTCTTGAGTAAGTATGATCAAGATAAAAAGAAATATGAACTATTGATAGGAATATGAACAGCTAATCTATAGCAAAGACAAACAGGGTGGGAGTGTGTCTGCAGTTAGATGTTTTTGGAGAAACCTGTGGAAGTTCTCTTCTGATTATTTAATTTTGTGAAGAACATTAATGTTGAAAATGGGGTAGAAATGTTGAAGACAGGAACAGGTGTCAGAGTTATCTAGAAGAGTAGGTCAGTGATTGGATTAGGGGAATATAGAATGACTATAGGGAAGCATTAAAATCCTTTGAAGTTTATAATCAGGAATTTAAAGTTGATAGAATTTTGTGGCTGTATATTTTCCCACAGCCAGTCTGAGCTGCATGGATACAAGGATGAGGTAGGCAGAGGGCTGAATTTAAAACGGGCTGTGGTTTGGTTAACTGAGTATGACGAAGAATGAGAGAGGCAGGGAAGCTGCGGTGTTAGTTTTATAATGATTGATCATGGTATTTAAACTGGTTAAGGACAGATGAAAGGACATCAATGAGTTGAGTGACAGCAAAACGCTGACAGAAGCACACTAATGGCATCCTGGTAGAGGAAGCTCACAGGAATCAAAGGAGGCAGTGTTCAGAGAGAGGGCTGCATATAGCAGAGACAGTGGAGGGTTGAATTTTTGAGAGTGACAAGGATGACAGTAGCAGTGAGTGGCAGAAGTAGGATAAAGGTGAAGATGGAGGAGAGTTCAATAAATGGAGTTCTAGAAGAATCATGCAGGTATACTGAAGTCACTAATATTTTTAGGGAGAAATGTATGAGGATAACCTGAAAGTCAATATAAGGTACATGGGGCTATGCATCCCACATTGAATCATTAAATTCTTAATTACGTAGCTTGCCTTAAAAGCAAGGTGTACTGTTTTACATAGTGTTCTGAGAACAATGTAAAATTACAAAGGAAAATATTCATACGCTTCCTGCACAGAGGTTTATCTTGTATCTTTAAAATGTGTAATTCCATGCCTGCTACATTTTTTCAAGCATCTTCAGTATTATATTCAACTATGCTTTCCTGAACCTTCAGCTTTTTTATAGTTCAAATGATTTCCACATCATTTAATACTTTTCCAATGAATGACTCTGCTTTTCTAATATGTTTAGTTAAAAACTGATGCTGTTTATCCATTTCAGTTCTCAGGTGCTTGGTTTCTTGCTTCTACAGCTGCTTTTTGTTTGCCTCACCCCTCTGATGTCAGCAAGAGAGCAAAGCTAAAATGGAAAACACAGAGTTCACATTCACACTCCCTTTCCCTGAATTCTGGCATTTTTCCAGCCACCTACTCCTTTGTTGCATTTCACAGTAATTTGATCTCACTCTAAATGAAGAAACTAAATTTTCCAGTTTAATTTAGAGTATATAAGATAAAAAATAAGCACTATACAATTAAAAAGAAGAAAAAAACCCTCAGCCAATCCAGTAAAAGAAACTGACATCTCAGAGGGCAAATAAGAAACTCACATCTTGTCCCATAGTGTTCTATTTCATTCCACAATGAGGCCCTACAATATATTTCACTTCTCTATTGGGAAATAAGTTTTCCTTTCCAGAAGAACAAATATATATGATATGTAGTTGACAAGCTGCCCAATAACCCATAGCTATTTATTGCCAAGAATTCCATGCAAAGCAGACTAATACTATCAGAGCTTACGATCCCATGTACTACAAGATTGATGAGCTTTTTTGGAGAGGTTCCTAAAAATACAGTGATGTGATATTTAATATATGCAGCCAATTTCTATTCCTGGTGAGTTCCCCAATTACCTGGCTTGATCACTCTGCACTCTAAAACACATAGCAAATCCTCAAGAGTAATTCATAATAAATTCTTTAGCTCAAATCAATAAAACATATTTAAAAATAGTCTGCTTTCATTTCTTAATTTTGCATAGTTTAGAGCTGTATAGTTCTATATTTGCCTACAAAATAATACCACTCTCTTCATGGCTCTTGCCCCAAAATACCTTTCTGTACTTTGCTTTCATATCATTTCTAACAGAGCTCTTTAATCTTCCTTTCCTCTTCAGTTTTATTAGTGAGTCGAAATACAAACCCTTTAAATGAGTTCCTACACCTCTGCCCTTAGAAAACTTGATTTTGATGATAACACCATAGATGATTTTATATTTTCTAATTTAGTTGTTCTCCTTTCCTCAGAAAATTATCTAAAATTTTAACACGAATTTTAGTTCCGTATGCTTAGGTGGAGAAGAAGGCTCATGGGTGCAAATAGTACAGTGATAGTTTCCTTGCTTAATTTCTGAAAATCTATCCCTAGAATTTGGATGCAATGCAAAATATTCCTCTTCCTGAATTCATAGCTTTGATAGAGGAGACTATTTTGTACTTTGAACAAAGGAGAGAAAGCCAATGAAATTAAAAATACTCATTACCATGGACACATGTACATCCATATATTACATAAATTGATGTCTCTTCTTGTGAGGTCAGATACTGGTCCCATCCCAAGGGGTTTAACCCATTGCTTCTCCTACTCCAAAGGTGTACAAAGAAGAAAGGATCAATTTCTTAGTTTTCACCTTGCTTATTTAACTATAGTTATTTGATGTACTGTATCTTGGCTAAATGAACATAAAAAAAGAGATATTTTCATCCGTTAAAATAAATACGTAAATAAAGAAACAAATCTAAAAAAAATAAAACAGAATTTACTCTTCTATATAGTTAGAAAAGCAGATAACTAAAAAAAAATTACCTCTTACGAGATAAGGTGATAAAAATATCCTTTGAGGATCACAAGTAGCAAAGCCCTATGAGCTGCTGTGGGAAGGGAAGCTCTCTCTGGGCTAGAACCCTTTGACTTGTTGTGGAGAAGAGAGGTCATTCATCCTATATTTTATTTTTATTTATTTATTTTTTAAAGATTTTATTTATGTATTTGTCAGAGAGAGCAGGAGCTAGCACAGGCAGACAGAGAGGCAGGCAGAGGCTGAGGGAGAAGCAGGCTCCCTGCTGAGCAAGGAGCCCGATGTGGGACTCATCCCAGGATGCCGGGATCATGACCTGAGCTGAAGGCAGCCGCTTAACCAACTGAGCCACCCAGGCGTCCCATTCATCCTGTATTTTAAACTTGACTCTGGCTGAGTGAAGCTAGAGCTGAATTATTCCTCCCTGTTTCTATTTTTCTTACATGAACTATCAGTAGTGTTCCAATTTTATTCTTTTTTCCTTAGCAAATATTTTGGATATGTGAGGCAGAGGATAAGTTTATATCTGTTGGAGAGGAAGGGGTTGTATTGGTTGTTCTTAAGGCCTAAACTACTCTTAGGATTGAAAATCACTTTGGGTCTCTACCACTAAATATACTTCAGCTAACAATCTTTTTTTTTTTTTTTTTTTAAAAATTTGAGGCTGTATATAGTTTTTTTTTTTTTTTTAAGATTTTATTTATTTATTTGACAGAAAGAGATCACAAGTAGGTGGAGAGGCAGGCAGAGAGAGACCGGGAAGCAAGCTCTCCTCGGAGCAGAGAGCCGGATGCAGGGCTCAATCCCAGGACCCTGAGATCATGACCTGAGCCGAAAGCAGAGGCTTAACCCACTGAGCCACCCAGGTGCCCCTGTATATAGTTTTTAAATATATATGCTCCATCTTTTTTTTTTTTTTAAGATTTTATTTATTTAAGAGAAAGAGAGAGAGCATGGGAGGAGGGGCAGAGGGAGAAGCAGATTCCCCATGAGCAGGGAGCCTGACATGGGGCTTGATCCCAGGATTCTGGGATCATGACCTAAGCTGAAGGCAGATGCTTAAAGGACTGAGTCACTCAGGTGCCCCTACTATATGCTTCTTCTTAGAAATATATCTATCCCTCATAGTGATTATTGAATTCTAGTTCTTTTTTCATAACTCTGTAAGTATTTAAAAGGTGAAAACAAACTATTATCTATATATTTGCCTGTGAATAGGAAACATTTACAAATCACATTCATTTGGATGCATTAATTAATGCTTATTTTATATTGTTTTAATATTTGAATAGTAGTTTAATTTTCTAAAGCTATGAATTCGTGTGAATTCCCATTAATCAAAACGTTGCTTGATGTCTTTATTTGTATCTACTGTTGTATAACAAATAACCCCACAATTTAGCAGCTTAACACAAAACAATGATTTTGTCTCATTTTCTAAGCATCAGGAATGTAGAAGTAGCTGAAGTCTGCCTCAGGGTTTCTCATAAGATTTTAGTCAAACAATGCACTAGTCAGTGCTGCAGTCATCCCAAGGCTGGTCTAAGATGGTTAGCTCCCTTACATGTCTGTTGGCAAGGCAACATGTTCTTTCACGGCTATTCACCAGAGAGTTTAGCTCTTCCTCCTGTGAGGGTCTCATTAAAGCTTTTTACAACATGGCAGCTCACTTCCTCCAGAAGGAAGGAACTAGAGGTGGGGCAGAGAAGCGTGGAGGAAGGGGAAACCCTAAGAAGGAGACCACAGTTTTTTATAAACTAAGTTCAAAAGTAATATGCTATCATGAAAGTATATACTATATATACAGTAGTACAAAGCATATACATTGAACACGCAGATTAACCTGGATACAGTGTGAAAGGAAATTACACAAGAATATGAATAGCAAACAGTGGGGATCCTGGGTCAATTTGAAGGCTGGCTATTATAGTTAGATATACAGCTAAATCTGTTTTATTTACTTTTGAAGTTAGAGAATTTGTACTTATGACAAAGTAGCAAAATCAAACTTGTGTGTGCATGATTAAACTATAAATGAAATTAGGATCACTTGGAAAATTAAAACATGTTTACTTGCATTAAGCGCATTATTCAACATGCAAATTTTAAACAATTGGATACAAAAGGTAACTGACAACTTCACAATTTTAAATCTCTTTTTAAAAATAGAAATTAAATTATTTCTTTGAAATCATTAAATAGAGTTATATGAAGTTCAGATTAAGTATGTAAATTCTAGGTACCTCAAACTCTCTATTAAGTGCTAATTACAAGTTTCAGGTTACTATGAATTCTAGCATTTACACTCTCTTTTGCAAAATTAACAAGATGCTATAAGGTTATAAATATACAATCTTACACACAGATGTCTGAAAAAGAATACCATTCTGTTATTTCTTTCTAAATATAAAAAGAGGGGAAATTACATAATTCTGGAAGAAAATCCGATTGGTCAAAGTTTGTATACTTTTTATATTTTAACAACCCATTATAGGAAAACACTTTATTTTCTGAAGAACATGATACAAAAATCATAAACTGAATATTTAAAAATTGAATTTATTTTTCCTGTTTATCTTAACTCTGGTGAAAAAATTAAATCGTTCTAATGGAAAAGAGATTGAAATATTGAATTTTTTTCATAGTAATTTTTGCAAGATTTTAATCTCTGTTTTATTTTCATTCCTATTGTCTAACCAACAGTTTTCTAGAGGACAATCATCATTTTACTACTTCCCGTTTGCTGGCCCAGAGCAGAGGAAGTCTACACTTCCCCATTTCTTCAGAGGGTAGGAGTAAAGAAGGATTTTAGGTACAAGGTGAACCTTGATATTCCTCTATTTATCCTAGTCCCTCCCCCTAGAACCTCTACTCTATATTGTTGATTTCATATTGATAAATTTAATAAAGAATTAAGTTTTTAATTAGGTTTTACCCTCTCATACTCGGTGTGCATACTAGGATACACATAATGGACTCAACTCAATCGTATTTCATAACTACATATAGACTAAATCAGGTATATGAATTTCATTGTCACGGTTATCTAATAAATTGCTTAGTTCATGATTAAGTAATGACATTCTTTTTCCCTAACAATGTTTTTTCACTAATAACTAATTAACAGTCTTCCAATAATTTCTCTTTTCAATTAGCCTAGAATTACCTTTTTTACCTTTGACTCTCAGTCTTTCTGAGGCATATTTTTAGTTGTACTTCTGAATCATTTTGCTTTACTAATTAAACAATAACAACAAAAAACTAATCTGAAATTTGTTTTGCAAAGCAAATTTTTAAAATAATATTTCTGTATTCATGATAACCTGAAGTAATCCCAACTATATCATTTTGACTTTTCTTTTTACCATGTTTTTTCTTTGCCTCACTCTTACTTTTCTTTCTTTCATGGTATTGATTATGTGTTTATGTGTCTTTTTGGCTTCTCTCCTGGTTTGGATACATACATTTGCTTTTTATTTCTATATGATCATTCTTAAATTTTTAACACGTATACTTGAATCAACACAAATAAACAAAATTAAAATTTATTCTCTCTCTGCACACATACCTTAGAGGTCTTTAACCTTATATTGTTGTCCATTATTAATTTCTACTTAAAAAAATTCTCAAATTTGTCACTATTATATGGTCAATATTTATGTGTAATAGATGTTTACAATTACTTTTTGTTCAATATTGCTGTTCATATTTCTAACTTCAAATTTTCTTCTTCTGAGGTTTATGTTTAATTCTCTCTATAAGCAGTAGACACTTTTGTTTCTCAACATATTTTAAATTTTTTATCACATTTCATAATATTTAGCTGAGTGTATAATTTTCAGTTTCCAATATCACATCAGTAGTTTCATGACTAGGATACATTTTCTTTTGCAGCCTTTATTGTGGATGACAAAAGTGACTAATCTAATTTTCAATATTTAGTATATATTTTTTCACTGTTTTTACTATTTGTCTTTGCCTTTGGTGTCATACCCTCTCAGTACAATATCTAAGAGAAGATATGACTTTGTTTCACTGATTAAAGATATCTTAATTTATCTATGTTGGCTGAATTGAAGTTAATTTCTTCAAGTCTATTTCAAGGTCGCCAATTTGCTTTTCCGATGTTTATTTTACCAATTAAGTTTTTAATTCCAATAACTATGTATTTTTTTCACATTTTGATAGTCCGTTTCCTTTTAAAATTTGATTGTTTTTCTTCATGTCTTATTCTTTTACTATGACATACCTTTGTTTGATGATCTCTTAAACAGTTTTAAACCTATACAATATATAGATACATTCAGATTACTTCATAGTTTTGGAGGCACCATTACTTGTGTTTCCGCTATCTCTCCACTTTATCATTGTTTTGTTTCTTATGTGATGTAATTTTTCTGTTCTGAACACATTTTCAAATGAATTTCTCTGCCTTAACCCCAGGAAGCTTTCCAACAAAAGGACCACATCATCTAAGTTTGTATTTCCTCATTGGGGACAGCACACATCCAATGCAAGGATATAAAAACCTGGACCCCTCAGCCCCACACTGTAAGCAGTAACAGTATGGGGTATTGCTGGAAGGCAATTTGCTGATAGGTGCAATTTTTGAGTCATTTGAAAGTTTAAGTAAATTTAAGTCTAAATTCTATAAAATCATATGACTCACCCAGTGCCATCAACACAATAAAGACATCAAGGAGTGAGGTAATTACCCAAAAAAAAGGCAAAATGTGAATATCCAACCCTCATTGGCAGAAAAAGACTTTCATCTCTGTAGCAGGAAGTCAGGAAAATCAGGAACTAGATTTAGTTAGGGTCCATACAATGTTAAATTCTAAAGCCTTGGGTGTTGGTTTCGCCATAATTAGTAACCTGGTTGAGAAACAATGGATTCTCAGGTTTGGTATGGAAACACAAGAGCTGATGTGCTCAAGAACCTGAAAGCTCAGATTTTCTGAATTTTCTGGGCCAGCAGATTTAACACATTTGTTTCTAATAAGATCAGCACTCCACTCTTGCTTAAATATAATGCAGAGGGGCGTCAGGGTGGCTCAGTGGGTTAAAGCTTCTGCTTCAGCTCAGGTCATGATCCCAGGGTCCTGGGATCTAGCCCTGCATTGGGCTCTCTGCTCAGCAGGGAGCCTGCTTCCTCCTTTCTCTCTGCCTGCCTCTCTGCCTACTTGTGATCTCTGTCTGTCAAATAAATAAATAAATAAAATCTTTATAAAAAATAAAAATAATGCAGAGGCTTTGGCCTTGCAAGGCAAGTGTAACTCCTTTCTGAATTTACAGCCATCTTCAATACTGGCCTGACCTATAACTAAGGTTAAATTATAATGGAGCCAGAGATGTGTTGGCCTATAAAATAAGGAAGGCATTATAAACTGAAGGATGTGTACTGGTAGGAGGTGGGCAATTATAAATGCAACAAGATCTTGAGAGCTAGAATATGAGGGGATAGAATATATATTTGGATAAGAGAGTGTATTGAAATGCAATTACTCTCCCTTAATGCAGCATTTAACATTCTATATGTCCTGAGGAGACAGATAATTAGGCTAATTTGATGCTCTGAAGTTTGGAAAAAGCAATGGCCTTCCCAACATAAAGTAAAAATGCAAGAGATACAATGGAAAATGGTGGAAGTAAGAATAAAATGGTTCAGAAAAGTGACAAGCTGATACAGATATACTATGAAGGTCAGAAAAGCCACTAGCAAACTATGTTCTTTAAGAAGGGCCGGAAGACACTATTTATGAAAGTGATAAAGAATATCCTATTGAAAAAAAAAAAAAGAACATCCTATTGAGAGGGTCACCAGCAATTTTGAGAAGCTCAATAGAGAATGTCTTCTGTGTTTCATGGCTTAAAAGACATAAAAGTGCTACAGATACTGATTTCCTGATAATAAGAGGAGGTGATAAGATCCCAACATACCAGAAGACAGGTGGTGATATATAATTAATAAGAACAGCAAGGTCAGAGTGGCAGCCAGTGGAGACAGATGTGTGGAGAGATATGAAAATGGTTACTAAAATCAAAATGTCATAGAGACAGCCAGCAATCCTATTTCTCAATCTATATAATCAAAATAATAAATTATGGATGATCTGGAGGTGGAAGGCAGCTGGTGCAATAAAAAATAATTATTCTTTCTCAGATTCTGGATTACAGCCAGTTTTCAAAACTGGTATAGCATTGACTGATGGAAAGGCCAAGTTAGCAAGGGGAAGGAAACTGTAATATCACAACAAGTACATACAGTTAGGATTTATCCACCCTCCCACAGAGACCTATGGCTGTTCTCTTGGATAAAAATACACTAGAGAAATGGAAATACACAGATATTTCAAGAACTGTTGGGAAACAGAGACCTATGGACTAAAAGTGCTATCATGGCACCCCCCCC
>ML093136.1:0-12378 GCA_003697995.1 Taxidea taxus jeffersonii | reverse complement strand
GGGGAGGGGCCGGCTCCCTGCAAGCGGCAGAACAATGGAGCACAAAATCAGGACTTTTAAAAGTCTGCTCCACGGAGGGACATCGCTCCAGAGGCTAAACTGAGGTGAAGACCTCGCGGGGACAGCGTGGACTCAGGTCCCATAGGGTCACAGAAGGATTGGGGGTGTCTGAGTGTTGCAGAGCTCAGAGGTATTAGAGCGGGGAAGCCGGCTGCGGAGACAGAGCCGAGGTTTCCTAGAGCCGTGCTCTGTGACACGGGCCAGTGCTCTGTGACACGGGCTGGTGCTCTGTGCGTGGGGTCCCCACAAGATCTGGGGAGACTCGGACCCAGGAGAGCTCAGGGATCTACGAGGTTTGGAGACTCCAGGTGGGACTCTGCCAGAGACAGAGATGCTTGGTCACAGGCTGGGTGAGCTCGGAGCGCTCCCAGAAGCCAGTGAGACTGGACTGATTACGCACGATTTTCTCCGAGCGCGGCCGGAGGCTGGGAAGATGGGAGTGATTAAATGCTTTTCTCTGAAGGTGCACTGAAGAATGGGGCCCCTAGCTCTCGGCTCCTCTGAACTGGAGACTGGGAGGCTGCCATTTTCATTCCCATCCTCCGGGACTCTACGGAAAGCGTTCAGGGAACAAAATCTCCCAAAAGTGAACCTGAGAGGATTACTTAGCCCGGCCCTTGGTAAGGGCAGTGCAATTCTGCCTGGGGCAGAGACACTTGAGAATCACTACAACAGGCCCCTCCCCCAGAAGATCAATAAGAAATCCAGCCAAGACCAAGTTCACTTAACAAGGAGAACAGCGGATTCTTATCTGGACAAAATGACAAGGAGGAAAAACTCACCACAAAAAAAAAGAACAGGAGGCAGGACCGAAGGCTAGGGACCTAATCAATACACACATTGATAATATGTCAGATCTGGAATTCAGGATGACGATTCTCAAGGCTCTAGCTGGGCTCAAAAAAGGCATGGAAGATACTAGAGAAGCCCTGTCGGGAGAAATAAAAGCCTTTTCTGGAGAAATAAAAGAACTAAAATCTAATCAAGTTGAAATAAAAAGAGCTATTAATGTGCTGCAATAAAAAATGGAGGCTCTTACTGCTAGGATAAATGAGGCAGAAGAAAGAATTAGTGATATAGAAAACCAAATGACAGAGAATAAAGAAGCTGAGCAAAAGAGAGACAAACAACTACTGGATCACGAGGGGAGAATTCGAGAGATAAGTGATACCATAAGATGAAACAACATTAGAATAATTGGGATTCCAGAAGAAGAAGAAAGAGAGAGAGGAGCAGAAGGTATATTGGAGAGAATTATTGTAGAGAATTTCCCTATTATAGCAAAGGGAACAAGCATCAAAATCCAGAAGGTGCAGAGAACCCCCTCAAAATCAATAGGAATCGGTCCACACCCCATCATCTAATAGTAAAATTTACAAGTTTTAGTGACAAAGAGAAAATCCTGAAAGCAGCGCAGGACAAGAAGTCTGTAACATACAATGGTAAAAATATTAGATTGGCAGCAGACTTTTCCACAGAGACCTGGCAGGCCAGAAAGAACTGGCATGATATATTCAGAGCACTAAACGAGAAAAACATGCAGCCAAGAATACTTTATCCAGCTAGGTTATCATAGAAAATAGGAGAGATAAAAAAGCTTCCAGGACAAACAAAAACTGAAAGAGTTTGTAAACACCAAACCAGCTCTACAGGAGATATTGAAAGGGGTCCTCTAAGCAAAGAGAGACCCTAAAAGTATTACCAGAAAGGAACAGAGACATTATACAGTAACAATCACCTTACAGGCAATACAATGGCACTAAATTCATATCACTCAATAGTTACCCTGAACGTAAATGGGCTAAATGCCCCAATCAAAAGACACAGGGTTTCAGAATGGATAAAAAAACAAAACCCATCCATATGCTGCCTACAGGAAACTCATTTTAGACCTGAAGACACCTCCAGATTGAAAGTGAGGGGGTGGAAAACAATTTACCATGCTAATGGACATCAGAAGAAAGCTGGGGTGGCAATCCTTATATCAGATCAATTAGATTTTAAGCCAAAGACTATAATAAGAGATGAGGAAGGACACTTCATCATACTCAAAGGGTCTGTCCAACAAGAAGATCTAACAATTTTAAATATCTATGCCCCTAACATGGGAGCAGCCAACCATGTAAACCAATTAATAACAAAATCAAAGAAACACATTGACAAGAATACAATAATAGTTGGAGACTTTAAGACACCCCTCACTGAAATGGACAGATCATCCAAGCAAAAGATCAACAAGGAAATAAAGGTCTTAAATGACACACTGGACGAGATGGACATCACAGATATATTCAGAACATTCTACCCCAAAGCAACAGAATACACGTTCTTCTCTAGTGCCCATGGAACATTCTCCAGAATAGATCACATCCTGGGTCATAAATCAGGTCTCAACTGGTATCAAAAGATTGGGATCATTCCCTGCATATTTTCAGACCACAATGCTCTGAAGCTAGAACTCAATCACAAGAGGAAATGTGGAAAGAGCACAAATACATGGAGACTCAACAGCATCCTTCTAAAAAATGAATGGGTCAACCAGGAAATTAAAGAAGAATTGAAAAAAACCATGGAAACAAATGATAATGAAAACACAACGGTCCAAAATCTGTGGGACACAGCAAAGGCAGTCCTGAGAGGAAAATATATAGCAATACAAGCCTATCTCAAGAAACAGGAAAGGTCTCAAATACACAACCTAACCCTACACCTAAAGGAGCTCGAGAAAGAACAACAAAGAAAGCCTAAACCCAGCAGGAGAAGATAAATAATCAAGATCAAAGCAGAAATCAATGAAATAGAAACCAAAAAAACAATAGAACAAATCAATGAAACTAGGAGCTGGTTCTTTGAAAGAATTAATAAGATTGATAAACCCCTGGCCAGGCTTATCCAAAAGAAAAGAGAAAGGACCCAAATAAATAAAATCATGGATGAAAGAGGAGAGATCACAACCAACACCAAAGAAATACAAACAATCATAAGAACATATTATGAGCAACTCTATGCCAACAAATTCGACAATCTGGAAGAAATGGATGCTTTCCTAGAGACATATAAACTGCCAAAACTGAACCAGGAAGAAATAGAAAACCTGAATAGGCCCATAACCAGTAAGGAGATTGAAGCAGTCATCAAAAATCTCCAAACAAACAAAAGCCCAGGGCCAGATGGCTTCCCAGGGGAATTCTACCAAACATTTAAAGAAGAATTAATTCCTATTCTCCTGAAACTGTTCCAAAAAATAGAAATGGAAGGAAAACTTCCAAACTCATTTTATGAGGCCAGCATCACCTTGATCCCCAAACCAGACAAGGATCCCATCAAAAAAGAGAATTACAGACCAATATCCTTGATGAACACAGATGCGAAAATTCTCACCAAAATACTAGCCAATAGGATCCAACAGTACATTAAAAGGATTATTCACCATGACCAAGTGGGATTTATTCCAGGGCAGCAAGGTTAGTTCAACATCCGCAAATCAATCAATGTGATACAACACATTAAAAAAAGAAAGAACAAGAACCATATGATACTCTCAATAGATGCTGAAAAAGCATTTGACAAAGTGCAACATCCCTTCCTAACCAAAACTCTTCAATGTGTAGGGATAGAAGGCACATACCTCAATATTATCAAAGCCATCTATGAAAAACCCATTGCAAGTATCATTCTCAATGGAGAAAAACTGAGAGCTTTTCTGTTAAGGTTAGGAACACGGCAGGGATGTCCGCTATCACCACTGCTATTCAACATAGTACTAGAAGTCCTAGCCTCAGCAATCAGACAACAAAAAGAAATTAAAGGCATCCAAATCGGCAAAGAAGAAGTCAAACTATCGCTCTTTGCAGATGATATGATACTATATGTGGAAAACCCAAAAGGCTCCACTCCAAAACTGCTAGAGCTTGTACAGGAATTCAGTAAAGTGTCAGGATATAAAATCAATGCACAGAAATCAGTTGCATTTCTTTACACCAACAACAAGACAGAAGAAAGAGAAATTAAGGAGTCAATCCCATTTACAATTACACCCAAAACCATAAGATACCTAGGAATAAACCTAACCAAAGAGGCAAAGAATCTATACTCAGAGAACTATAAAGTACTCATGAAAGAAATTGAGGAAGACACAAAGAAATGGAAAAATGTTCCATGCTCCTGGATTGGAAGAATAAATATCGTGAAAATGTCTATGCTACCTAAAGCTATCTACACATTTAATGCAATGCCTATCAAAATCCCATCCAATTTTTTCAAAGAAATGGAACAAATAATCCTAAAATTTATATGGAACCAGAAAAGACCTCGAATAGCCAAAGGAATATTGAAAAAGAAAGCCAAAGTTGGTGGCATCAGAATCCCAGACTTCAAGCTCTACTACAAAGCTGTCATCATCAAGACAGTATGGTACTGGCACAAAAACAGACACATAGATCAATGGAACAGAATAGAGAGCCCAGAAATAGACCCTCAACTCTATGGTCAACTAATCTTCGACAAAGCAGGAAAGAATATCCAATGGTAAAAAGACAGCCTCTTCAACAAATGGTGTTGGGAAAATTGGACAGCCACATGCAGAAAAATGAAATTGGACCATTTCCTTACACCACACATGAAAATAGACTCAAAATGGATGAAGGACCTCAACTTGATAAAGGAATCCATCAAAATCCTTGAGGAGAACACAGGCAGCAACCTCTTCGACCTCAGCCGCAGCAACTTCTTCCTAGGAACAACGCCAAAGGCAAGGGAAGCAAGGGAAAAAATGAACTATTGGGACTTCATCAAGATCAAAAGCTTTTGCACAGCAAAGGAAACAGTCAACAAAACCCAAAGACAACTGACAGAATGGGAGAATATATTTTCAAACGACATATCAGGTAAAGGGCTAGTATCCAAAATCTATAAAGAGCTTAGCAAACTCAACACCCAAAGAACAAATAATCCAATCAAGAAATGGGCAGAGGACATGAACAGACATTTCTGCAAAGAAGACATCCAGATGGCCAACAGACACATGAAAACGTGCTCCATATCACTGGGCATCAGGGAAATACAAATCAAAACTACAATGAGATACCACCTCACACCAGTCAGAATGGCTAAAATCAGCAAGTCAGGAAATGACAGATGCTGGCGAGGATGTGGAGAAAGGGGAACCCTCCTACACTGTTGGTGGGAATGCAAGCTGGTGCAACCACTCTGGAAAAGAGCACGGAGGTTCCTCAAAAAATTGAAAATAGAGCTACCCTATGACCCAGCAATTGCATTACTGGGTATTTACCCTAAAGATACAAACGTAGTGATCCGAAGGGGCACGTGTACCCGAATGTTTATAGCAGCAATGTCCACAATAGGCAAACTATGGAAAGAACCTAGATGTCCATCAAACAGATGAATGGGTAAAGAAGATGTGGTATATATACACAATGGAATACTATGCAGCCATCAACAGAAATGAAATCTTACCATTTGCGACGACATGGATGGAACTAGAGCGTATTATGCTTAGCGAAATAAGTCAACTGGAGAAAGACAACTATCACATGATCTCCCTGATATGAGGAAGTGGAGATGCAACGGGGGTGGGGGTTAAGGTGGTAGGAAAAGAAAAAATGAAACAAGATGGGATCAGGAGGGAGACAAACTAAAAGAGACTCTTAATGTCATAAAACAAACTGAGGGGGGCAGGAAGGAGAAGGGTTGGGAGAGGGTGGTGGGGTTACATTATATGTTTAAATAAAAAAGCTTAAAGGAAAAATAAATAAATAAATAAAATCTTAAAAAAAAAACTGCCATGAAATATCACTTCACACCTGTCAGAATGGCTAAAATCAAATGCACAAGGAACATGGGTGTTGGTGAAGATGTGAAGGGAAGGGAATCCTCATGCACTTTGGACAGAATGCAAACTGGTGTAGCATTTGCAAAAAACAGTATCGAGAGTCCTCAAAATGTTGAAAGTAGAACTACCTTATGATCCAATAATCACAGTACTGGTTATTTACACACACACACAAACCAAAAACATGAATTCTGAATGATTCAGGCACCCCTATGTTTATAGAACATTATTTATAGGACCCAAATAATGAAAGCATCCTACATGTCGATCAATAAATAAATGGATACAGAAGATGCAGTATATATGTACATCAGAATATTATACAGCCATAAAGAAGAATGAAACCCGGTCATTTGTAATGACATGGGTGGAGCTGGAGAGAATAATTCTAAACCAAATAAGTCAGCCAGGTAAAGGCAAATTCCCTAGGATTTCACTTCTATATGGAATTTGGAAAAAAACAAAAGAAATGAACAAAGAAAAAAAGATACAAAACAAGAAACAGACTCAACTCTAGAAAACTGGTGATTAACAGAGGAGATGTGAGTGGGGGAATGGGTGAAATAGGTGATGGTGATGGAAGTATACACCTCATGAGCACTGAGTAAGGTGTAGAATTGTTGAATAACTATCGTATACCTGAAACTAATATAACACTGTATGTTAACTATACTAGAGTTAAGAAAGGTAATTTTTTAAAAAGTAAAAAGTAAATTCAAGATTCATACCCTAGTCTGATTCTGAAGTCAATATCCTTTTTACCACAATATGCCTTCTTTCTTTTCCTTATTTTCTATAGAACCCTTCTCTGAGTTCTGTCTGAGAGAAAGTTCCTGGAACTATTTGTTGGCTAATAACCATATCTCATATATTATGAATTTCAATTAGGTGCAGTTTGTTCAACAACATGAATTAATTCCCTGATCATATGGTTTATACCCACTGCCATAGTAAGGAGATACTTTGTATCAGGGTACTTTCTCCAAGCATGCCAATACTATATAGTCAATGAGTGAACTGTGACCACCATACCCTGGCATTTTCTTGCACAAGCCAGTTCTCTAACAACCAGTACAAACTGGAACTCTTTCTCCCATAAACGGATATTAACCCATGGGATCCTTTTAGGGCAGAGCTTTCCCAGTGTCAGTTATATACTTTGATATTGTACTATAGTTATGTGAGATGTTTAGGTTGCTGAGTGAAGGGCATATTGGACTTTCTTGTACATTTTTCTACAACTTCCTTAGAAGTTATTTCAAAATAGTTGAAAAACCAATAAAATTTAGTTGACACATAACTGAATGTAGTTATCTGAATATATCACTATGTGCTAAATATGGCTGTATTGTGTGTGTGTGTGTTATGTTAGGTACAAATAAGAAATTCAGCAGATGAAAGAGACCATTGAAAGGTGAGTTATGAGAGACATGGCTTCACCAAAAGTTAGGATATTTGAGTTAGACCTTGTAGAATATGTATCATGTCTTGGCATATTAGGGGTAAGAAAAGTTAAGAATGGTGACATGAGAGTGAAAGCAAATTAAAAAAAAAAGGAGGAAACGAACGTGCAGAGAGGAAATAGACCAAGAGGATTAGCTTTTGAGAGGCATGGAGTAACAGGCTGTTTCTAACCTTGTCTTTGGAGAATGGGAAGATCCTGGTATGGGATTTCTACAGAGGAAGTTCCCTGTTATTTATTGAAAAGATCATCCTCTCTTTTTTATGTTTAGGAAAACTAATAAAGTTGGAACAGTTATTACTTCTTAGTTCAAATCCCAGCTTTGCTCTTTACTGATTGAGTAACTTGTGTAAGTTTTTACCTTTCTAGCTTTTAGTTTCTTCGTCTGTAAAATTGAGGTAATATTATTTCTTCAAAAGTCACTGTGCCCATTAAATAACTTAATGAATTTGGGGATAGTTGCTTAATGAAGTCAACAAATGGTGATGATATTGATGACAGTACCTTTCTCCCCAGTAACTACATTTCTTGTGGTGAGAGTATAACATTTCAGAGTGGAGGACTTGTATAAAAACTTCGTTCTGCTATAGAATGTGAACTGTGGCTAAAATATAGGGTTTATTATGCTTATTTCTCCCTTCTTGGACCAGCCACCTTGGTCTTTTTTCCTTAGACAATACTCTCATTTCATTCAGCTATTGTTCCTCCATCTGCCCTGCTTGATTTCTTTAGAAAATTTAAGGTGTTCCCATTTCTATGGATATAATGAGGTATGCTTGCCACTTTTAATTAAGGCATCATTAGGCAATCAAGAGTTCTTGAGATAATGAAATACAAACTAAATCGTATAGTAAGAGTTTGGGATGCTTCAAAGTTCGGTGGTAACAATGTTAGTTAGGATTGTTTGTTCCTGGCAATATAAATAAAATTGACTTAAACCAAAAGGAATTTACTTCTAGAATATTAGGTGGCTCACAAGATCACTAGGAACCAGGCTCAGAAAACTGCCAGAAATATGAGGAGATGGGCAGTGATCACAACCCCTACCAAGGCTGTACCAGAAAACTGGTCCAATGAGGCCACTGTTGTTCTCACAAAGACCACTGGTTGCTACCCCTTGTACTACTGTCACTAAGTGTCATTCAGACATCGTTTGTGTTACTGCCCCAGCCATTGGATGTCGCTACCCAATCACTACAACAGAAAATATCTCTCCCCTGTTACTCTTTCTCTGAACTAATAATTCTATGTTTAAAATCCTATCAGTGTACTCGGAAAACTATATAAGACTTTAATGAAAGAAATTGAGGAAGGCACAAATAAATGGAAAGCTATACTATATTCATGAATCAGAAGTGTTAATGTTTTTAAAGTGTCTACACTACCAAATAATTTTTTTACAGAGGTAGAACAAAGTATCCTAAAATTCATATTAAACCACAAACGACTGAAAGCAGTTCTCAGATGAACAAAGCTAGGGAACAAAGAACAAAGTTTTCTATAGAAGAATATCATACTTCCTGTTTTCACACATATTACAAAGCTACATTAATCAAAACAGTGTGTTGTTGGCATAAAAATAGAGCCCAAAGGAGCAAAATTGAGAGCTCAGAAATAAGCACTCACATATAATTTACTGCTGTTGGACAACACAGCCAACAATATACAATAGGGAAAGCATAGTTTTTCAATAAATGGTGCTGGGAAAACTGGATATCCACATGCAGAAGAATGAAATTAGACCCCTATCTTACACTATTCACAAACATTAACTCTGAGTGGATTAAAAATGTAAACATAAAACCTCAAATCACAAAATTCCTAGAAGAAAATGGGGACAAAAATCTCCCTGATGTTGGTCTTAGAAATGATTTTTTTTTTTTTATTATTTGACACCAAAAGAAGAGGCAACAAAAGTAAAAAAAGTAAGTGGAACTATATCAAATTTAAAAAAAGATCTCCTGCATAGCAAAAGAAACAGTCAACAAGTCAACAAAATGGAAAGGTAGTCTACAGAATGGGAGAAAATATTTGCAAACCATCTGTCTGATAAGTTAATATTCAAAACCTACAAGGGACTAATATAACTCAGAGGAAAAAAAAAAAGATTGCCATTCACAATGATGTGGATGAAACTAGAGGATATTAACTAAGTGAAATAAGTCAGTCAGAGAAAGACAATTATCATATGATCTCACAGATGTGCAGAATTTAAGAAACAAAGCAGAGATCATAGGGGAACCCCGAGAGGGAAAAATGAAACAAGAAGAAACCAGAGAGGGAGACAAACCATAAGACACTCTTAATCATGGGATACAAACTGAGAGTTGCTGGAGGGTTGGGGGTGGAGGGATGGGAGTAACTGGGTGATGGGCATTAAGGAGGGCATGTGATGTAATGAGCACTGGGTACTGTGTAAGACTGATGAATCACAGACCTGTACCTCTGAAACCAATAATACAGTACATGTTAATTTAAAAAAAAAGTGGTTAGAAGACCTGAGTAGACATTTTTCCAGAGAATGCATACAGGCCATACAAATGGCCAGCAGACACATGAAAAGGTGTTCAACCTTTCTCATTAGGAAGATATAAATCAAAACCCCACTAAGATATTATGTCACCTCTATTAGAATGGCTATCATCAAAAAGGAGATAAAAAGTGTTGGCAAAGATGTGGAGAAAAATCCCTCATGCACTGTTGGTGGGAATGTAAACTGGTAGAGCAACTATGGAAAACAGTATGAAGGTGCCTTGAAAACTTAGAACCACATATGATCCAGCAATGCCACTTCTGGATATATATGCAAAGAAAATACAGTCAGGACCTCAAAATGATAATTGCACTACCATGTTCATTGCAGCATTATTCGCAATACCCAGGATATGGAGACACCCTTAAGTGTTCCTTGATGGATGAATCAATAAAGGTGATATGTACATATATATCTATATACAATGGAATATTAGCACAAGGGAAAAGGAATCCAGCCATTTGTGACAGCATCACTGGACCTTAAGAGCCTTATGCTAGGTGAAATAAGCCAGATGGACAAAGACAAATACTGTATGATCTCACTCAAATATAGAATCTTAAAAAAGCTAAACTCCTAGAAACAGTACAATGGTGGTTGCCAGGTTTGAGGGAGGAGACAGGGACATTAAGTCAAAGGGTGCAAATTTCCAATTATAAGATGGATTCTGGGAATCTAATGTATAGCACAATAACTATAGTCAAAAATGTTATATACTTGAAAGTTGCTAAAGATCTTAAGTGTTCTCACCACATGTGAAAAAAAGGTAATTACTTGAAGTGATGGAAGTGTTAACCTTATTATGGTAATCATGTCACAATACATACATGTATTAAAGCATCCTATTATACACCTTAAATTTATACAATGTTATATGTCAATTATATCTGAAAGCTAGAAAAAAATAAAAAGTTATTTGAGAATGTCCTACTATTTGGTCCAAATATATCCTGATATTTAATAGCTGCAAAGAAGGTTGACAAAGTACAGTTTGCAGCTTCTGTGATGAGAAGCAGGCTTTGCTTTCCACAGGATTCATAAGATGGAGAATTCTTTATATCTAAGGAGGGATAAGATGCTAGAAGCCTAAAGTTGACCAATTTCCATCTAGAAAGGTAGACAGTAGAGGCCTAAGAGAGGAAGACTTAAAGCTGCAGCATATTAGTGATTGCTCTCAGTTTCATCTATGCGATGAGTCTACTTTTACTTTTTTCCTTATATTCCTTTAAGCAGTCTCATTATGAGGGCACCTGGGTGGCACAGACAGTTAAGCGGCTGCCTTTGGCTCAGGTCATGATCCCAGGGTCCTGGGATCAAGCCTTGCATCCGGCTCCCTGCTCAGCAGAGAGCCTGCGTCTCCCTCTGTCTATTGCTCTGCCTACTTGTGCTCTCTCTCTCTATTTCTCTGTCAAATAAATAAATAAAATCTTTTTTAAAAAAATTCTCATTATGATCTCAGTAGCACTGGATAGCTGAAGAATCAGGTTCAGATGGTTTTACTTAATGCTCAAGATTAGATTTCCAGATTTTATTCTGCCTTTTCTATTTCACTGGCACTTGTGTGAATGAAGTATGAGGAGGAATTACAGGAAGAATTGGTGGACGGGATTGTAGGCTCAGGTCACTGCCCTGTCACCATCTGGTGTGTGATTGGCAAGGTTATTTAATCTTCTAGACTTCAGTTTCTTTTTCTATAGGATTGGAATATAATCACTCAATTTGAAAATTACCCCAGAGATTAAAAGAGTTTTTTAAGTGCCTGGTAGAATGCTTAACACAAAATAAATGCTAAATAGATAAATAAAATGATATATTTTTTGTTGTTACTGTCTTCCTTTCTTAGAAAGTCCTCGGCTTTGAGGACTTTAGTATATTTGCTGTACCTAAAAAAAATCCTTTCCTTGTTTCTCTCATTTCCACCTACTTCCATTGTTTGTTGTGATAGGTTGTAAACCTTTGTTTTATTAGCCGCTACAGTTATAATCAGCCATCCAAACAATTTACTTCTTGTTGGACAAGGGCAAAGCCATATCCATACACTTGGGAGGTCTCTTGTTAGAGAAGCAAAACAATAGAAACAGAAAGGAAATGAGGATTGGGCACTGATGTGTGTTTGCAGCTCTGCTATTAAGAAGCATAAGAGCAATAGAGCTGAACAGAATTAGAAATGTATTACCAGTCAAGCTGGTAACACTTTGTTTATTAGAATGCGCTACACAAATTCTTGCACCCCCCCATAATATCGAGCTTCATTCGTGGAAAGCTGAATGACGGCCTGAATCTTCCCTTTCTGATTAGCTAGGTATACACATTCCAAGGAAATCAGCTCTCAGCAGCTTATTTTCTTAAAAGTATAGAGTAATATAAAGTAACACATATATCAGCAGACTTCTGACAGCAGATTAGACAAAGATGTCAGAATTTTCTCCAGATGACCCTGACTATTAAGATAACTCCAGGGCATAATATTTC
>ML093135.1:36892-48937 GCA_003697995.1 Taxidea taxus jeffersonii | reverse complement strand
AAAAAAAAGGAGGCAAATAATACATTTAAATAGATGAAGTTTGAGTTGGAGATACAGTTTCTGAGGCATTTTGACTTGTACTTTTAAATGCTTTATTTTTTAAACACAGTTTATTTTGAAAGAATCATTGGGACCACCAGTATTGTAGTCAGACCTGGGTAGGGACTGGAAGTGCTTGGCAGGGCAGCAGCAACCTTATTCCTTTTATATAGTGTGCACCCTTGTACAGATGCTTTTAAGTCTTATACTGTGGTCAAGGGATGATTTTTATAATGCTGCAGTAGACTTGGATTACTTAGCTGTGTTCTTGTCTGATATAGAAAATAAATGTTTTTGCATTATTTCCAACAAGAAAAAACAGAGGATCATCAGGGAAGGGAGGGAAAAATAAAATAAGATGAAATCAGAGAGGGAGACAAACCCTAAGAGACTCTTAACTATAGGACATAAACCGGGTTGCTGGTAGGGAGGTGGGTGGCGGGATGGGGTAACTGGGTGATGGGCATTAAGGAGGGCACATGATCTAATGAGCACTCATTGTTATATGCAACCAATGACTCACTAAACTCTACCTCTGAAACTAATAGTACACTCTATGTTAATTAAATTTAAATTTAAAAAATAAGGG
The DNA here is from genome assembly GCA_003697995.1 of Taxidea taxus jeffersonii. Classification (NCBI taxonomy): domain Eukaryota; kingdom Metazoa; phylum Chordata; class Mammalia; order Carnivora; family Mustelidae; genus Taxidea; species Taxidea taxus. Next base: position 48,309 of record ML093135.1, on the reverse strand, counting down.
ACGCCTGGGTGGCTCAGTTGGTTAAGCGGCTGCCTTCGGCTCAGGTCATGATCCCAGAGTCCTGGGATTGAGTCCCACATCGGGCTCCTTGCTCAGCAGGGAGCCTGCTTCTCCCTCTGCCTCTGCTTGCCACTCTGTCTGCCTGTGCTCTCTCTCTCTCTCTCTAACTAATAAATAAATAAAATCTTTAAAAAAAATTTAAATTTAAAAAATAAATAAAGATAAATGAACCTGGAGGCATGAGTATCTTAGTGGGCTAAAGTCACTCTGGAGGGAAAAAATGCAATTGAAGTAATGTATTTGGGATGTTTTTACAAACAGTTTATATTACTTCATAAAGATGCTCCCTAAGCATCTATTAACATCTTTATATTTATAGATGCCATCAAGAGAGGATGAACTATTTATCACCCACATAGGTGTGATAAATGGTTGTACATGCAGTGATGATAATACAAGCTAGACCTTTAGCCATTTATTTCTGGCTTTATTGCTCAGAGATTTCAGCCAACAATTCCTAATGTCTTTTGGTGATTAAAAATGTCTGCAGGGAACTAAAGATGATTTGAGGCAAGAGAGTTCAGAATACTGATTCTTCTTTAACCATATTTTATGCTCCTTCATTATTTTTGGTAATAGATTTGATTAACTCACTGTATAGTTGACATGGAACGTTTTATATGACTCTTATGCTGCTCACAGACACAATTTCAAAGTTACTATGCTAGAAAATATTTTGTCCAATGAGTAGAAATTCTCTCCAGATGAGTGCCAAAAATGTTTTTAAAAAATACTAATTTGGGGCTCCTGGGTGGCTCAGTGGGTTAAAGCCTCTGCCTTCGGCTCAGGTCATGATCCCACGGTCCTGGGATCGAGCCCCGCATCGGGCTCGCTGCTCAGCAGAGAGCCTGCTTCCCTCCTTCTCTCCCTGCCTGCCTCTCTGCCTGCTTGTGATCTCTGTCAAATAAATAAATTAAATAAATAAATAAATAAATAAATAAATCTTTTAAAAACTACTAATTTATGAGAAAAAAAACAACATAGTAAAAGTTTTACTCTAAGAAAATATCAATTTATTTTGCACATCAGACATCCCTAAAGTATAGAAGAAAAGATCTTAATTCTGTGAGTTGCCTTTTAGGCAACTAACTGGTTCAAAAAATTTTTTTTAAAAATGATTAATTTGTTCACTATATCTACATCAGGTTTATCAAGCAGCCGCAAATCATTTTTTCCCAGGTGGGCAGTCTGCTGACTATTGCTTGTATTTTCTTTCCTTTCTTGGGATGATTTAACTCAGCACCCTAAAAAAGTGAAAAACATTCTTGTGGCATCATCCATGAAACAGATTTGAAGTTCATTTCCATGCATTTTAACCTGAAGTCACTTTGAACCACCAAGAGGTGTGTACATGTGTGTATGTGTGTTGTATGTATGTTATATTCATATGTGTGTACAGAAGGCCTGACCCCTACAGTACACTGAACCAGCACTGATCTGTAGGATTTATGTAGCTTAGTGTATATGGCAGGTGCCACACTAATAAGCCTTAAGACAAAATTTTTGTATCTTTTAAACAGACAGAGTACCCCATCTTTTCCAATAAAGTCTAGAGGTCTACTAGGACCAAGGAGGAAAGAAGAAAGTTCATAAAAATAAAGGTTCCAATTATCACTTAGTTCTAGTAATAAATTTTCTTTTTTTAATTTTAATTTATTTATTTGACATAGAGAGAGATCACAAGTAGGCAGAGACACAGTCAGAGAAAGAGGGGAAGCAGGCTCCCTGCTTAGCAGAGATCCCAATGCAGGGCTCGATCCCAGGACCCTGAGATCATGACCTGAGCTGAAGGCAGAGGCTTTACCTACTGAGCCACCCAGGCACCCCAATACCTTTTCTCTCTAGCCATCTTCATTGATCATGTCCTATAGTGAGGAGGTACAAATGAATTTTCTGAGCTGATGTACACTATTGAGTGTGTGAATTTTCAATCCAGAATTAGGAAACTTAATCACAAGTCCCTGATGCATATGCAGATATCTATATATATCTATATAGATATAGCTATATACATACATACACACACACACACATACCCAAACCCTGTGGAAATTAAAAGTGGAAATTAAACAAGGTTTTAAAAAAGGTAGTCATGCTAGTGCAAGCAGATCCATCATGCATGTGTGCAACTGTGTGTTAGGAGCTAATGGTGAGTACTGGCTACCTCAACCCAAGACTTTAAAAAAATATCAATTTCATAGATCTCTATTTAGGAATATTTGCCATGATCTTAAGGAGAAAAAACCTGTCTCTCATAGAACCATGGGGGAAGACATCTCTGCTCACATTTGTAAGTTGAGCACTGCAGGTGATATTTCCCACGTTTCATGATTACTTGCATCTGAGTTAGCACCCCTCTTCCAGTCATATCATCAATTTCAGAGCATTCCAGCACTCTTCACTGATATGGGGACTTCAGTTTGTGGGAAGCATCCATGCAGGATCTTTCCTACTATTTGCCATAGATTACCTTTTCATCACTACCACTAATTATATAAAAGTAAGATGTGTTCTCTTCATGAACCTTGGTTCATAAGATTTTCTCACTTATTTCTCCTGAAAGAATTCTTTTACTTTATTGTATGGCATTCTAACTTTACAAAGAAATTTTTTACACTGACTGTTTACTAGATTATGAATAAATATCATGGTACCTTCTATATATAGTTGAATTATTTAAAAATTAGGCTATTCCAGGAGGTGGAAACATGGCGGAGAAGTAGCAGGCTGAGATGACATCAAGTAGCAGGAGATCAGCTAGATAGCCTATCAAACCATTCCGAACACCTACGAATCCAACAGGAGATCGAAGAAAAGAAGAGCAACAATTCTAGAAACAGAAAATTGACCACTTTCTAAAAGGTAGGACCAGCAGAGACGTGAATCCAACGCGATGGGAAGATAGACCCCGGAGGGAGTGGCCGGCTCCCGGCAAGCGGCTGAACAACAGAGCACAAAATCAGGACTTTTAAAAGTCCGCTCCATGGAGGGACATCGCATCAGAGGCTCAACTGGGGTGAAAACCTCGCAGGGACAGCGTGGACTCAGGTCCCGCAGGGTCACAGAAGGATCGGGGGTGTCTGAGTGTCGCAGAGCTCACAGGTATTAGAGCGGGGAAGCCGGCTGCGGAGACAGAGCCAAGGAGTGAGCTCTCAACTCGGAGTCACCGTGAACCGTAATCTGTGACATGGGCTGGTGCTGTGTGTGTGGAGTCCCCCAAGATCCGGGGAGACTCTGACCTGGGAGAGCCCAGAGATCTGCGGGGTTCAGAGACTCCAGGTGGGACACTGTGCCAGAGACAGAGATGCTTGGTCACAGGCTGGGTGACCTCAGAGCACAGCCAGAGCCCAGTGAAACGGGCCTGATTACGCGCATTTTTCTCCAAGCGCATCTGGAACTGGGAAGAGAAGAGTAATTAAGTGCTTTTCTCTGAAGGCACACTGAAAAATGAGGCCCTGAGCTCTCAGCTCCTCCGAGCGGGAGATTGGGAGGCTGCCATTTTCATTCCCATTCTTCGGAACTCTACGAAAAGCGTGTTCAGGGAACAAAGGCCCCAGAAAGCGAAACTGAGAGGATTACTTAGCCCGGCCCCTGGTAACGGAGGTGCAATTCCGCCTGGGGCAGAGACACTTGAAAATCACTACAACAGGCCCCTCCCCCAGAAGATCAACAAGAAATCCAGCCAAGACCAAGTTCACTTAACAAGGAGAACGGCGGAATTCCAGAGGAGGAGAAAGCAAAACATGGAATTCTTGGCTTTCTCCACATGAATCTTTAGTCTTGCAAAGTTAATTAATTTTTTAAAAAAATTTTTTCTCTTCTAATTTTTTTTTAAATTTTACCTTTTCCTCTTTTAACGTTTTTTAGCTAGGTTATCTTAATAACTTTCTTAAAAAAAATCTTTTTTGAACCTTCATTATTATAGTCATATTTTATCCTTCACTGTATCTAACTTTATTCTTTGTATACACATAGGGGTTTTTTTCTTCTTAAAAATTTGGGGTACAACTTCTTCTAATAGATCAAAATACACCCAAATCTAGTACCAGGCTTGATCTAGGCTCCAGCCCAAGGAAGTTCTCTCCACTTTTTTTTTTTTTTATTTTATAATCCCTACCAATTTACCTTATCAACTCCTTTGTTGGGGAAAAAAAAAAGTTTTTTTCTTTAATCTTTATAATGATATTACATCCCTTGATTGTGTTTACCCTTATATATGTTTTGCATTCTTTAAAATGTTAGGAGGTAGTTTCTTCTAAGAGACCAAAATACTCCCAAAATTAAATGGGTAACCCTGTTCTAGTCACCAGTCTAACACGCATATATATATTTTTACTTTTTTTAATATTTTTTTCTTTATTTGTGTTCTGTTTTTTTAAAATTTTTTTTCTTTTCTGAACTTCTTTTTACCCCCTTTCTCTCCCCCCTCCCCACGATTTTGGGTCTCTTCTGATTTGGTTAAAGCACATCTTCCTGGGGTCTTTGCCACCGTGTTAGTATTACATTTGCTCCTTCATATATTCTTATCTGGACAAAATGACAAGGCTGAAAAATTCACCACGAAAAAAAAAAGAACAGGAGGCAGGACCGAAGGCTAGGGACCTAATCAATACAGACATTGGTAATATGTCAGATCTGGAATTCAGGACGATGATTCTCAAGGTTCTAGCCGGGCTCAAAAAAGGCATGGAAGATATTAGGGAAACCCTGTCCGGAGAAATACAAACCCTTTCTGGAGAAATAAAATAACTAAAATCCAATCCAGTTGAAATAAAAAAAGCTATTAACGAGGTGCAATGAAAAATGGAGGCTCTTACTGCTAGGATAAATGAGGCAGAAGAAAGAATTAGTGATATAGAAGACAAAATGACAGAGAATAAAGAAACTGAGCAAAAGAGAGACAAACAACAACTGGACCACAAGGGGAGAATTCGAGAGATAAGTGATGCCCTTAACGAAACATTAGAATAATTGGGATTCCAGAAGAAGAAGAAAAAGAAAGAGGAGCAGAAGGTATACTGGAGAGAATTATTGTAGAGAATTTCCCTAATATAGCAAAGGGAACAAGCATCAAAACCCAGGAGGTGCAGAGAACACCACTCAAAATCAATAAGAAGCGGTCCACACCCCGCCATCTAATAGTAAAATTTACAAGTCTTAGCGACAAAGAGAAAATCCTGAAAGCAGCACGGGACAAGAAGTCTGTAACATACAATGGTAAAAATATGAGATTGGCAGGAGACTTATCCACAGAGACCTGGCAGGCCAGAAAGAACTGGCATGATATATTCAGAGCACTAAACGACAAAAACATGCAGCCAAGAATACTTTATCCAGCTAGGTTATCATTGAAAATAGAAGGAGAGATTAAAAGCTTCCAGGACAAACAAAAACTGAAAGAGTTTGTAAACACCAAACCAGCTCTACAGGAAATATTGAAAGGGGTCCTCTAAGCAAAGAGAGACCCTAAAAGTATTATCAGAAAGGAACAGAGACAATATACAGTAACATTCACCTTACAGGCAATACAATGGCACTAAATTCATATCTCTCAATAGTTACCCCGAACGTAAATGGGCTAAATGCCCAAATCAAATGACACAGGGTTTCAGAATGGATTAAAAAAAAATCAATATGCTGCCTACAAGAAACTCATTTTAGATCCGAAGACACTTCCAGATTCAAAGTGAGGGGGTGGAAAACAATTTACCATGCTAATGGACATCAGAAGAAAGCTGGGGTGGCAATCCTTATATCAGATCAATTACATTTTAAGCCAAAGACTATAATAAGAGATGCAGAAGGACACTATATCATACTCAAAGGGTCTGTCCAACAAGATCTAAGAATTTTAAATATCTATGCCCCTAATATGGGAGCAGCCAACTATATAAACCAATTAATGACAAAATCAAAGAAACACATTGACAGGAATACAATAATGGTAGGGGACTTTAACACGCCCCTTACTGAAATGGACAGATCATCCAAGCAAAAGATCAACAAGGAAATAAAGGTCTTAAATGACACACTGGAGCAGATGGACATCACAGATATATTCAGAACATTCCATCCCAAAGCAACAGAATACACATTCTTCTCTAGTGCCCATGGAACATTCTCCAGAATAGATCACATCCTGGGTCATAAATCAGGTCTCAACCAGTATCAAAAGATTGGGATCATTCCCGGCATATTTTCAGACCACAGTGCCCTGAAGCTAGAACTCAATCACAAGAGGAAATTTGGAAAGAGCACAAATACATGGAGACTCAACAGCATCCTTCTAAAGAATGAATGGGTCAACCAGGAAATTAAAGAAGAATGAAAAAAATCATGGAAACAAATGATAATGAAAACACAACGGTCCAAAATCTGTGGGACACAGCAAAGGCAGTCCTGAGAGGAAAATATATAGCGATACAAGCCTATCTCAAGAAACAGGAAAGGTCTCAAATACACAACCTAACCCTACACCTAAAGGAGCTCGAGAAAGAACAACAAAGAAAGCCTAAACCCAGCAGGAGAAGAGAAATAATAAAGATCAAAGCAGAAATCAATGAAATAGAAACCAAAAAAACAATAGAACAAATCAATGAAACTAGGAGCTGGTTCTTTGAAAGAATTAATAAGATTGATAAACCCCTGGCCAGACTTAACCAAAAGAAAAGAGAAAGGACCCAAATAAATAAAATCATGAATGAAAGAGGAGAGATCACAACCAACACCAAAGAAATACAAACAATCATAAGAACATATTATGAACAACTCTATGCCAACAAATTCGACAATCTGGAAGAAATGGATGCTTTCCTAGAGACATATAAACTGCCAAAACTGAACCAGGAAGAAATAGAAAACCTGAATAGGCCCATAACCAGTAAGGAGATTGAAACAGTCATCAAAAATCTCCAAACAAACAAAAGCCCAGGGCCAGATGGCTTCCCAGGGGAATTCTACCAAACATTTAAAGAAGAATTAATTCCTATTCTCCTGAAACTGTTCCAAAAAATAGAAATGGAAGGAAAACTTCCAAACTCATTTTATGAGGCCAGCATCACCTTGATCCCCAAACCAGACAAGGATCCCATCAAAAAAGAGAATTACAGACCAATATCCTTGATGAACACCGATGCTAAAATTCTCACCAAAATACTAGCCAATAGGATCCAACAGTACATTAAAAGGATTATTCACCACGACCAAGTGGGATTTATTCCAGGGCAGCAAGTTTGGTTCAACATCCGCAAATCAATCAATGTGATACAATACATTAACAAAAGAAAGAACAAGAACCATATGATTCTCTCACTAGATGCTGAAAAAGCATTTGACAAAGTACAGCACCCCTTCCTAATCAAAACTCTTCAAAGTGTAGGGATAGAGGGCACATATCTCAATATTATCAAAGCCATCTATGAAAAACCCACTGCAAGTATCATTCTCAATGGAGAAAAACTGAGCTTTTCCGTTAAGGTCAGGAGCACGGCAGGGATGTCCGCTATCACCACTGCTATTCAACATAGTACTAGAAGTCCTAGCCTCAGCAATCACAGAACAAAAAAAAATTAAAGTCATCCAAATCGGCAAAGAAGAAGTCAAACTATCGCTCTTTGCACATGATATGATACTATATGTGGAAAACCCAGAAGGCTCCACTCCAAAACTGCTAGAGCTTGTACAGGAATTCAGTAAAGTGTCAGGATATAAAATCAATGCACAGAAATCAGTTGCATTTCTTTACACCAACAACAAGACAGAAGAAAGAGAAATTAAGGAGTCAATCCCATTTACAATTACACCCAAAACCATAACATACCTAGGAATAAACCTAACAAAAGAGACAAAGAATCTATACTCAGAGAACTATAAAGTACTCATGAAAGAAATTGAGGAAGACACAAAGAAATGGAAAAATGTTCCATGCTCATGGATTGGAAGAATAAACATTGGGAAAATGTCTATGCTACCTAAAGCTATCTACACATTTAATGCAATGCCTGTCAAAATCCCATCCAATTTTTTCAAAGAAATGGAGCAAATAATCCTAAAATTTGTATGGAACCAGAAAAGACCTCGAATAGCCAAAGGAATATTGAAAAAGAAAGCCAAAGTTGGTGGCATCAGAATTCCAGGCTTCAAGCTCTGTTACAAAGCTGTCATCATCAAGACAGTATGCTACTGGCATAAAAACAGACACATAGATCAATGGAACAGAATAGAGAGCCCAGAAATAGACCCTCAACTCTATGGTCAACTAATCTTCGACAAAGCAGGAAGGAATACCCAATGGAAAAAAGACAGCCTCTTCAACAAATGGTGTTGGGAAAATTGGACAGCTGCATGCAGAAAAATGAAACTGGACCATTTCCTTAAACCACACACGAAAATAGACTCAAAATGGATGAAGGACTTCAATGTGAGAAAGGAATCCATCAAAATCCTTGAGGAGAACACAGGCAGCAACCTCTTCGACCTCAACCGCAGCACCTTCTTCCTAGGAACAATGCCAAAGGCAAGGGAAGCAAGGGAAAAAATGAACTATTGGGACTTCATCAAGATCAAAAGCTTTTGCACAGCAAAGGAAACAGTCAACAAAACCAAAAGACAACTGACAGAGTGGGAAAAGATATTTGCAAATGACATATCAGATAAAGGGCTAGTATCTAAAATCTACAAAGAGCTTAGCAAACTCAACACCCAAAGAACAAATAATCCAATCAAGAAATGGGCAGAGGACATGAACAGACATTTCTGCAAAGAAGACATCCAGATGGCCAACAGACACATGAAAAAGTGCTCCACATCACTGGGCATCAGGGAAATACAAATCAAAACCACAATGAGATACCACCTCACACCAGTCAGAATGGCTAAAATGAACAAGTCAGGAAATGACAGATGCTGGCGAGGATGTGGAGAAAGGGGAACCCTCCTACACTGTTGGTGGGAATGCAAGCTGGTGCAACCACTCTGGAAAACAGCATGGAGATTCCTAAAAAAATTGAAAATAGAGCTACCTTATGACCCAGCAATTGCACTACTGGGTATTTACCCTAAAGATACAAACGTAGTGATCTGAAGGGGCACATGTACCTGAATGTTTATAGCAGCAATGTCCACAATAGCCAAGGTATGGAAAGAACCTAGATGTCCATCAACAGGTGAATGGATAAAGAAGAAGTGGTATATATATACAATGGAATACTATGCAGCCATCAAAAGAAATGAAATCTTACCATTTGTGACGACATGGATGGAACTAGAGGGTATTATGCTTAGCGAAATAAGTCAATCGGAGAAAGACTACTATCATATGATCTCCCTGATATGAGAAAGTGGAGATGCAAGTGGGGTGGGGGCTAAGGGGGTAGGAAAAGAATAAATGAAACAAGATGGGATTTGGAGGAAGACAAACCAAAAGAGACTCTTAATGTCATAAAACAAACTGAGGGAGGTGGGGGGGGGGTTGGGACAGGGGGGTGGGGTTACATTATATGTTCAAATTAAAAAAATAAATTTAATTAAAAAACAATAAATAAATAAAATAAATAAATAAAAATTAGGCTATTCCAGTTTTTAAAGCTTTCAACAGCCCCTTCCAAGCTTTGTCTTCCTTATTTTGTAAATCTCTTCTCGTGATCCCAACAACCTCTGAAATTCCAGCTCTTTTTATTTTCCCTTTATATGTCTACACCAAAGGTTTGACATGCTTTATAAGTGCTATCTAAAGCCCCAGGCCATTAGACTATTAGAAAATTTGGGCTTGGGCCCAAATCACCACGATCTGGATGAGATATTGCCTAAACACTCACATTAAAACAGTTTAAATAGGAAATAAGCTTTAAAAAAGGTTTTTCACATGAAGTTTTAGGTCACTGTTAGCTTGTTTTGAATACAGAGTGATGCTGTTTGTTTACACTTCCTTGGGATCATCATTTTTACACAGAACCATTTACTATTGGGGTGAAGAGAATTTGAATATTACTAATTCGTTTTTGTTTTTTAAAATGAGTTGTTAAAGTCAGATGAGAATTTCATTTAATATAGACACCAATAAAATGGCATTCAAAATCAGTCCTAGTCACAGTTACATTGTTAGTAACTGTGAAGGAGAGGGGGTAAAAAGGAAAGAAATAGAATACTCTTGTTTAATAAGTTTTACTTTGAGAAAGTAGAACACCTCACTCAGCATTTTCTACCCTGAGGAGCAGCATTTGCTGCTGAGTCATGTCTTCCTCATCTCTAGAAACACAGGCAGCATCACAGGCATCTGTCAATCAGGAACTGATCTGATCAGACATGCCTCAGCCAATAAGACTTGAGATTTTCTAGAGGAGAGGTGACAGTTGGGAATACATATAGAATCATTTGAGGTATGTAAGTTTTCTTAGGAGCCTTATCTCACAGGGTAGATGGGCAGCATTGATACAATTAGTTTTTAATCATTTCCCCCAGTAGACAGGTGTCACGTCTTAGCCTTGAATAACTCTGGAGCTTCCATTGATAGGGAAAAACTGTACTCTAAGATGGCTGACCAAACCAGCAAGGGAATTCCAGTCCCTGTCTCAAAGCCCTTCTGGGTTCTTCTTTCCTACCCTGTTTCCCGCACATGCCCAAACTACCAAGTATGCAGAAGTAGTAGGGTATAAATCCCCCTCCTTGCTTGTGCTCAGGGCTCAGACCGTTGGAGAGCAACCTCATCTGAGCCCACTGATGTTAAATAAACCTCCGATCATCCAAGGTCTCCGAGTGCTGCTTGGTTCTTCTGCCAGGATCTGGTCCAGTTTCCTCAACATTTGGTTCTCTGACCGGGAAACCCAACCACGCTGGCCCATTGTTGCCACTGGTTTGGGGCAATGGTGGTGCACTGATGGAATGAGGGATCTAGGGATTGTAAGGGAGAAGGCCCACCCTGCCTGATTTTTGGCAGTCTCCCGCCCAGTCGCCTCAGGCTGGTCCGCCCCACTGTTCCCACCTGGACTCAAAGGAGACTTGCAGGTTAGGACCTGGTCCTGTTGGATTCTGGTAAGACCTGGGGCCCCAGGACCCAGTCAGGCCCACCCCTGAAGGTGGATGGGGAGACTGATCACCCCCCCAGAGATCTCTTAGAGGTGTCACATGTAGTAACTCCCAATGGGGGAGGTCCTTCAGGTCAGGAAACCCCGTAAGGGGGGACAGGAAGGAATTTCCAGAAGGAATTCCACAGGTCAGGGCCTCCTGGAGGGGAGAAACTGTAATAACTTTGGTGTGAATGCATGAGTGAATGTGCAGTTTGACCTGGCTTGTTGGGCAGACTGATTCTGTGGCTCCACGGAACCCTAGGGTCCCCAGAAACCTACAGAGTAGAGTGGCCC
>ML093135.1:0-36882 GCA_003697995.1 Taxidea taxus jeffersonii | reverse complement strand
TCCACGGAACCCTAGGGTCCCCAGAAACCTACAGAGTAGAGTGGCCCTAACTTGCTACCATGGTGACCTCATAGGGTCTAAGGTAAGCCTCTTCGGGGTGCCAGTCTGGTGTTCATACAGACTCACTAAGGCTAAGAGGCACCCAGGTATCCTCTGGGATGGCGGACCGGGGGCATCTGACTGGTCTCTCCTTTGGAGGGACACTCACCCTTCGTTTGTCTTCATGCTGGTGACACGGGGAGGGAACACACAGGGTGGCCAAGGAGCCTCCCTGCTCATCATGGTGGAGGCTCTTCAAAACCTATGGTCTTAGACTGTAAGTTCAAAATTTTAAGAAGAAAATTCTCAGGAGACTATGGGATCAAAATTTCTGGAAAATTAGGCACATCATGTGAATTGGAATGGGCCACCTTTGGGGTCAACTGGCCCTCTGAGGGGCGCTAAGACCTACCCACTGTCCAGGTCATTTACAGAATTATGATTGGGACTCCCAGACACCCTAACCAATTCCCATATATCGATTCTAGGCTTCAGATAGCCCAAACTCTGCCCCCCTTGGGTTCAATTCTGTTCTAATAGGAAGGACCAAAGTAGGACATTTGTAATCCAAGTAAAAGAGCCCAAAGTCTGTAAGGAAGCAAAGCCTATCAGGGAGGCCATGGCTGGGGGGCATCAGGAACAGCAATGCAGATGAGCTCTGGACAAGGATGAACCCGTTAAAGTGTGGGGACCACAGTCCTCCTCTGACCTGGGGCCTAAAGCTGAACTGCAGGAAGACAGTGCTCCTTCTTCTTGTAAGTGGCTTGTGTGGGGAGATACCTGATTTAGCAGCTCTGATAGCCCCCAGGAAACTTGATCCAGACAGAAATAGAATGTAAAATAACAGGAGCTTTCATATTTACCTTTAAGAGAAAGTGGGAGAGGCGCCTAGGTGGCTGAATAGGTTAAAGCATCTGTCTTCCCCTCAGGTCAGGATCCCAGGTGTCCTTCAGGATGGGGACTTTAAGAAATATTCCTAAGCAGCTGCCAAACCTCCTTTGTTTCAGGGAAATTCCCTGTCTTCTCTGGCCCAATATGGATTGTCTATCCCCCCTTGTTGGAGGGAAAACATGGTGCCTGCTCTTCTGGAGCTGATGATCATCTGAACTGGGAACCCTTTCTTTGCCCTCTGGCAGCACTTTGTCTCTTCTGCCTCCCCATCCCCCCTTTTCCTGTTTCTGCACCACCTTGGGTGCGGCTTACATTACTGGCTTCTAGACCATCCTCAGCTCCTCAGGCACCGCTGTCAAGGAGCAAGAAGGGCACCCACAGGACCTAACACCACCCACTCCAGATTTCCCCACATGTCTCAGGTGAAAATTGACCATGGGGAAGATCCTGGTGGAACATATTTCAGCATTTAAACTAAGTTTGTTGGTTTAGTTCAGACACATGTATCAGTGGTAAATGTGAAACTTTTATTCTATCAAGGTTTACTGAAGGTCAAATAAGTTCGTTATCTCTGTTGAAATTTGTTAGCAAAGTGATGACTAAACCGATGGTTAATTGTTTCAAAGTTTTCATGGGTAATTGTTAATATAGCTTTCAAAATCTTTGGTAACCTAAAACTTTAAAGTTTTGGTTGGATGACAAATGGAATTAAATTGTGGACATCTAGGTCTTTTCCAAATGAAATAGAATGCTAAAGCATTGATTACCGGATATAGGTTTGTGCCTTTGACTTCCTACTGCAAAGAAAATAAGAATATTTAAATCTGTTGGTAAACATGTTTTGTGCTTAACTGATTCATAAATTTGCCATCTAAAGAATTCTGTTGTAACAGTTCACAAATGGTTAATACTTAACCATCACTAGATGTTAAGGTGTTTCTAAGAGTACAAAACTCTGCTAACTATAACTATGACTAATGGAAATAGGGGAAACAACTCTATGTGGAAAAGTAGGAGATATGTAAGAAAGATATAAGAAATAGGAATACATTTTGTTAAAGGAAAAAAAGGTAGTTTTGTCCTAAATGAGATGGTTGTTTGGCTTGGGACAAAACCTAAATGCAAAGGAAAGTTGTAGAAGGTTTGTGAAGGGAAATCTTCAGAAAAAAGAATTTTTTTTTTTTTTCAGAAAAAGAATTTTAAGTGTGGTCACGACAGAATAAGATTGAAATGAAAAAAAAAAGACACTGGTATAGAAAGCTGGTTTTCTCTCTGTTTAAGATTTTTTATTTATTTATTTGACAGATCACAAGTAGGCAGAGAGGCAGGCAGAGGAGAGAGGAGGAAGCAGGCTACCCACTTGAGCAGAGAGCCTGATGCAGGGCTCGATTCCAGAATCCTGGGATCATGACCTGAGCCAAAGGCAGAGGCTTTAACCCATTGAGCCACCCAGGTGTACCCCCCCCCCTTTTTTTTCCAACAATTTTTATTTATTTATTTGACAAGTAGGCAGAGAGACAGGCAGAGAGAGAGAGGAGGATGGTTTTCTTTCTGTTTGAAAGAACAAAGTTTTCTTAGGTTAACTGATCTGCTGTTAAGAAAAAAACGTAAACAGTTGTTTCCTCTTTGTCCAGAAAAATCATTTTCCACATTTCGCCTATATCAGGTATTTAACATCCTTAATTATATTTAGGCATGTGCTTTAAAACTTTCTAAGATTTTAGCAAATGTTGACAAGATTTAAATTGTAAATGAAATCTCTTTAACTCATTAGGCTTTTCCTTGGTATGCTAAGTTACTCAGGAAGTACTGCTAAACAAATGATAAACCTTGGGCTACATTTGGGTAAATGCTATAAGGACTCTAGAGGTTCTATAAATTTCCTAAAGTTTTAATGCTTTGATAAGGTCATCACTTGATATTTAATTATTGAAGTGTTATGTGTCACAGAAATAACCGGATTTCCTTGCCAGCTAAATTGTAAACTCTCATCTCAGCTCTTAAACCATATCTATTCTGAGTTTTTGTCATTTATAATTGTTTTAATTCTCTTGTAAAATGGGTTTCACCTTAAAGGAGATTCATAAAAAGGACTTTCAGGACAACACAAGTATACAATATCTTTACGATCAGAACTGAAATGAGTAAGAATTTCCAGAACTAACTAAAGCTACATCCAAACAAAACCAGAATTAGTAACATGGGACTAAATGAACTAAAAGATTATAATGTTATGTCTCTTATTTTAGACATTGCTTGTTCTCTAATGTTTGCTCTTCCAGACTAAGAAAATTTTTAATTAGTTACCTGTGGCTTTATGTAAGAATATTCATTTGTAAACAAATCAAAGCATTCAACTTTTCTCTCTATCTGAACCCTCTGAAACTCAGATGGTCTCAGCAAGTATTCTGTCTCCCATGTCAATCAGTCATTTGCATAAGTTCCATGAGAATCTGTTCTCCTTGTAACAGGACACCATTGGAAACATTGGTTATTTTACCAGGGCTTTGACTGGAATGTCATATTTGAGAATGACATGCATAGACTCAGATATGACCAGACAGCTTTAAGGAACTAAGGTTGACTTTATGAAACAGGAGCCATAAAGCCCCTTAGAACTGTTGGCCTGGTACCTTGCTTACAGAGTTCTAAGCAGCCTCACCAGGTGAGTAAAGAATGTCACTTCCTCTCAAGTGCAGGAACCTCAGGATACTTTGGGATCCTTAGGAAGAGGAATTTGCCCAAATCAACAGATATTGCAGGCATGTCTGATGGCAAATACTTGGCTTGGCTTCTGGCCTGGATTCCTTGTAAGAAGTTCCAGCAAAGTAGATTCTAAAAGATTTGTATGATCACTCACTTGTTCTTGCTGATCTTATGTAAATAATTAGGTCAAATCTGTTTAAACTGGACTTGTTTTTCAAACAAATTAGTCCTAATTTGGCTCTCTTTGGAAATGAGGGTTATTTTAGAGAGAGAAACTATGTTTCAGTAACACACCTTTGTGGATGTTAAGTTCTAGATTTGATTGTCTTTAAATGTTTGTTGTTTACCTAAGCTAGACAACCAGAGGTAAACGTAAAAGAAATTACCACAATAACTCATATATAGACAGTCTTCTGTTGATTATTCTGTGGGGATAATAACAAAACGCCATGGGCACATAATTATTTAAACAACTGCAAAATGGGATTTATTCCCCAACAATTGTGTAACTTAACTATTACCTTAAACAATTCTGTGGGGGGCTAGGATAATGAAATTGCCTAAAAGCCAGAAGCATACCCCATCCTATAGGATTAACTATGGACTTGTAGAGATAATAAATGACCCCACTTCTTTATGATTGGATTGGATGATGCATGTGGGACTCCCCTTATCTCTTGACACGTTTTCTCTCACTTGCCAGTGATCCTTTGTAATTAGAAAACAGCTTCTTAATGGTTTCATCCCTTAGTCATATTTATCCTAGAAGCCATCTCTATTGAGGTACAATTACAAACAAAGGCTTTAGCTAAGCATAGAACAGCCCTCCTCATAAAAGGAGCCTCAAAGCTCACTATGGGATAGTCCCTGATTGTAATGACTTTGCATCAGGTCCAGATTTGTTTTAGAAACCAAAGGCTGCTGATGGATGATAGAGGCCAACTTATTAAATACCAGGCTACACTGATAGAGATGCCTGAAATAATACCTAATACCTGTCAGACTTCAAAATACAGCTACCCTCGGGGCACCTGGGTGGCTCAGTGGGTTAAAGCCTCTGCCTTTGGCTCGGGTCATGATCCCAGCCAGGGTCCTGGAATCAAGCCCCACATCGGGCTTGCTGCTCAGTGGGGAACTTGCTTCCTCCTCTCTCTCTGCCTGCCTCTCTGCCTACTTGTGATCTCTCTCTGTCAAATAAATAAATAAAATCTTAAAAAAAAAAATACAGCCACCCTTATGCCTGCACCTGAACATTGTACTTCTGTAGAGCATAACTGTTGGAGGTCATTGATATTGTTTATTCTAGTCAACTGGATTTAAAAGATTGCCGTAGCTATAATTCACCTCAAAGGCTCTATGGCAGGCCACCCCCCATAGTAAGTAGGCTTAGAAGAGACCTCAAACAGATTGGAAACTTAGAGGTGTCCCAACACCTCCAAGCCCCAGGAAAAACTCGAAGGCGCATCTCCTGAGAAGCTTTAGAAAGGATCCCGTCAAACGAAGGTGGACAGGGCCCCACACTGTTGTTCTAACCACCCCTACCGCTCTCAGGGTCTTAGGTGTCACCAAATGGGTCCACCGATCTAGAGTAAAGAAGGCCCTCACCAGCGGGATGAATCATACTGTGGAAAGCCCAACCAGATCCTACAGACCTACTCTGGCTCCAGCTTCGATGAGAGCCCACCGACTGATGGACATCTGTTCACCGTGGTCCCTGGCTATTGTTGACATGATACCAACACCCTCACATCAGGAGTTGGACTTTACATTGCTCCCCCTTCTGACTGGACTTTCTCCTAGAAACCTGTTATTTTTATTGCTTATTGGGCAGCCTTAGGAAACTTAAGATGGATTGCTAAGTTCATAGAAAACATTGTTACTAGGCAAGCCACTGCCCAAATACTAGCCTTGCAGGGCCATGGTAATAGATGATAATGATGCCCTCTAAACTAGGTGTTTAAAGGGGGATCAAAGGGGGGAATGATGGGAAAAAACTGTACTCTAAGATGGCTGACCAAACCAGCAAGGGAATTCCAGTCCCTGTCTCAAAGCCCTTCCGGGTTCTTCTTTCCTACCCCATTCCCGAGCACGCCAAAAGTACCAAGTATGCGGAAGTAGTAGGGCATAAATCCCCCTCCCTGCTTGTGTTTTGGAGAACAACCTCATCTGAGCCCACCGTTGTTAAATAAACCTCCTACCCTCCAAAGTCTCCAAGTGCCGCTGGGTTCTAATGCCAGGATCCAGTCCAGGTTCCGAAACAGCATAGCCTCTTTCTTGACAGTCTCATCTTGCGTAAATATTCTTGTAGTTTCATGCAGTTTTATTTTTTTAATTTTTAAAAAGATTTTATTTATTTATTTGCAGACACAGCGAAAGAGGAACACAAGCAAGCGGAGTGGGGGAGAGAGAAGCAGGCTTCCCACAGAGCAGGGATCCCAATGTGGGGCTCAATTCCCAGGACCCTGAGATCATGACCTGAGCCAAAGGCAGAGACTTAATGACTGAGCCTCCCAGCTGCCCCTAGTTTAATGAATTTTTAATTTCAACTATGTTTTCTTTGCTTCACTTAACCTAATTACTTATTATTTCCTACTAATGAGCACTTGTGCTTGTAAACTCAATCCCTATGTGCTTGCCTGCTGCCGTTCCCATCTCTGTCCCAGTTTCACTTCAGTTTGCCATTTGTGTGTTTTGTTTTTATGATGACTGATATGCTATCCAGTTACATGCAGATTGTAGATTATCAGGGAGCTATATAAGTGAATTTAATCTGTGGAAATTATGGTTTAAAATAGATGAAGTTTTCCTGCCCACAATATGAAGAAAATCACATGGTAAGTGATAGACACACATCTGTACCTAGTTTTCCTATTGAAGTTTGGAGGCAGAAATAGGAGAAATCAGCAATGAACCAGTGTTACAGTGACCAAGATAAAAAGATCTTTAAATTATTATTTTTTTTTAAAAATCTGACATCCTGGGGCACCTGGGTGGCTCAGTGGGTTAAGCATCTGCCTTCGGCTCAGATCATGATCTCAGGGTCCTGGGATCGAGCCCTGCATCGGGCTCTCTGCTCAGCAGGAAACCTGCTTCCTCCTCTCTCTCTCTCTCTCTGCCTGCCTCTCTGCCTACTTGTGATCTCTATCTGTCAAATAAATAAATAAATTTTTAAAAAATCAATTGTATAAATAAGCAATGAACAATCTAAAAATGAAAATGTTGGTTTTGGTGTTTAATCATGTATAAATAGAATTGGTGTGAGAAGGGGCGCCTGGGTGGCTCAGTGGGTAAAAGCCTCTGCCTTTGGCTCAGGTCATGATCTCAGGGTCCTGGGATCGAGCCCCGCATTGGGCTTCCTGCTCAGCGGGGAGCCTGCTTCCCCCTCTCTCTCTGCCTGCCTCTCTGCCTCTCTGTCAAATAAATAAATAAAATCTTAAAAAAAAAAATCTGACATCCTGAATAAATTTCAAAAGTATCAATTGGATTCCATTTAATAAGGACATACAAAGAACATACTATATCCACTCTTTTCTGTGTAATGTTTATTAAAAGTATAACCACACAAACATAAGGGAAGAGAGAAGCATAGCTAAATGAGTGATATTAAAATATTTGGGGGTTATGGTAGGTATAAAGCATAGTGAAAAAGGCAAGCATCTGGGTAACATGCAGGATGGGTTTGCTGTTGGCTATATAAGGGATATAGGAGCTGCAGAAAAGCATACTGGGGAGGGACGGAGAAGTGGAGGGGAGAAAGTAATGTAACATAGGGCATCTTTCTTTCTCAGCCTGAGTCTTTTTATTTGAGGTCTTTTGTGTTATATAAACCCAGGGCAACAAATGGAGGTCTAAATTTCTTATAATTTGCATGTTTCCTCTTTATAAGTCACTAAATACAAAGGAGAAAGGGAAATAAAAGTTTAAGCATTAAAAAAAAAAAAGGCAAGCATCTACAGTACTCTTGGTGTGGGCTTCAAACTAGAAGGAGGTTACCTGTCCAGAAACTGCTAAAGAGGCTGGTGTGTTCACTATTGAATATAGAAGTGTAGCTGAAACAACATTATTATTCACTTAAGTCTGTAATACTTTAAAGTCATCCAAACCCCTCCCCAAAGACACAGCATTTCCCCAGCATGTGAACACTGTTTACCATCTAGGTTTTTACTCCCCAATCAAACAAAACATAACACTGCCCAAAAAAGGGGTTCGTATTCATGGGCATTGAATAAACTGAGGGTAGTCACACATAAATTTAAATGTGACTTTTATTAACCCAGAGCAAATCCCTTCTCTTTCCAAGCACCCAATCAGTGTCATATTCTCTTGTAGAGTGAATCAGAAAAATATACTTGGAATTACAAAATTCTACTTGGAAACTTAATAATTACCAGATATTTGAGGAAAGCCTAAAATTAGAAAGATCATGGTAAACAAAAGCTGCCCCAGAGGAAGCAGAGATGTTTCCGGGAACAGAAAGTAACTTCAAATATATTTAATTACTATCCTCAAGAAGTTCAAGAAAGTATTGCATCTATAAGAAGATCAGGATTCTTTTTAAAAAAACACTTTAGAAAAATAAGGAATTATTGGAAATTTTTTAAACATTGCAATAAAACTAAGAGTACATCAATACAAGTGTGGAATGGAAAATCAAGAAAATATGGTAGCACATAGGTAAAAAGGGTAAGAAAGGAAATATGAGTGGTAGGATAAATGTTTTTTTAATCAAGAGGTGTGATTATTTATTATTTAATTGCTCCAGGAAGGGTTAGTAGACAAAATTGAGTGCACAGAGGTATAAAAGAAATGCTTTTGAAGATTTTAATTAGAGCACCAATCTTCACGATAGTTTAAGACATATTTAAAATTTTCTACATTCTTACTGATTTTTGCTGCTTCTGTCAGTGACTAAAAATGTCAGGATCTCCCACAATGGTTACTGATTAGTCTCTTTCTCCTTGTGCTCTGAGGTTTTAGACTAATTAATTAAGTATATGCAAACTTAAAATTTTTGTATCTTCTTTATATAACTTTAGTTACTATTAAAGCTTAACTGTTTTCCACTGATAATACTTTTTTCCTTGAAGTCAGTTTGTCTGATAGTAATATGGCTACATGACTTTCTTTTTTTTAACCAAGTTTTTTTATTTTCATATGATTATAGATTCACATGCAATTGTAAGAATTCAGAGATCTCAGGTACCTTCTTCTCTCATGTTACCTAATGATAATATCTTTATACTTTTACAAAACTACAGTATCACCACAGATATTGACATAGTCAAGATACAGAATAGTTAATAATTCTGCTTATATAAAAGTCTTTTGGATATTGTTTGCAAGGTATATTTTGTTCTTCTTTCTTATTTCAGACTCTTCATGTGTGAATGTAAATATATCTCTTATAAATAGCATATAGGTAGATTATAAAGACAGCCTTTGTCTTTCTTGCTGTTACAGTTCTATTGAGATATAACTATTAAACAACATAGGACACAGTATACACATTTAAAGTCCATAGTCCTGTGAAGTCACACACGTATGTGCACTTGTGAGACCAGTATAATAAAGATAATGCACATTTCTAAATGCTCAAAACTTTTCTTCCTAATTCATTTTTCTTTGGGTTGATTCTCAGGCAACCACTAATCTATTTTCTGTCACTGGAATTTAGTTTGAATTTCCTAGGATTTTATATAAAAGAAATCTTACATTATATACTTTCTTATATCTGGCTTCTTTCATTCAGTATAATTATTTTAAGATTCATATATATTGTTACATAAGTTGTCCCTTTGAGTTAAATGTGTAAATACACCATAATCTGTTTATTCATTTACTTTTTGAGAAATATTTGAGTTATTTTCTCTTTGTAGCTATTAACCATTACAGCTGCTATAAATATTCAGCCACAACTCTTTCTGTGTACATATGTTCCATTTCTCTTGGAAAATAAGAGAGTAGAATGACTGCGCCCTATGATAGTTGTATGTTTAACTTCATTTTTTTATTTAAATTCAGTTAGCCAACATCTAGTACATCAATAGTTTCAGATGTAGTGTTCAACAATTCTTAAGAAACTGGCAAATCTGTCTCTAAACTAGTCATGCCGTTTTATATTCCAACCAGAAGATACGAGTGTTATTTTTCCACATCTTGTCACAACTTGGAATAATTAAGTTTTTTATTTTAGACATTTTAATAGACTTTTAATGGTGTCACAATGTGGAGTTTTTTTGCATTTCTTTAGTAATTATTGATATTGATATTATTTACTTGTAATTTATGCTTCTTCTTTGAAGTTCCCAAATATTTTGCCCATTTAAAAATGGGTTTCAAATTTTAAAATTTGAAGTTTTTAAAAAATATTTTATGTATTTATTTGAGAGAGAAAAAGAGAGCATGAGCAGGGGAAGGGGGACAGGGAGAAGCAGGCTCCCCACTGAGCTGAGAGCCCCATGCAGACTGGATCCCAGGATTCTGGGATCATGATCTGAGCTGAAGGCAGATGCTCAACTTACTGAGCCACTCAGGTGCCCCTAAAATTGGTTATTTAATGGGTTTTCTTCTTACTGAGTTTAGTGAGTTCTTTGCTGTAGATAGAATCCTTTATCAAATACATGACTTGAAAATACTTTTTAGTCTCTGCCTTATATTTTCATTCCTTTAAAAAACAAATATTTTTAACTTTGAAGTCCCGTTTATCATTTCTTTTATGGGCCTTGTTTTTGGTGTCATTATTAAGAAATCTTTGCCAGAACCAGGTCACAAATATTCTCCACTGTGTTCTTTCAGGTTTTACATTTAGCTCTATCATCCACTTTGAGTAGATTTTTATGTATTGTAGAAGATACAGATTGAAGTTAATTGCATACAGATAGTCAGTAGATCTAGTACCATATATTAAAAAGCTATCCTTTCTCCAGTGAATTTAATTTGTACCTTTTAAGAAAATCAATTGTCTGTATATGTGTGGGTCTCTTTCTGGAGGCTTCATTTAGATCGATTGATATATTTGTCTTAACACAAATACTGCACTGTCTAGATTACCAGAGTTCTATAGTATATCTTAAAATCAAGTAAATGTAATTCTTCTCAGTACTTTTTAACTGTTGAATAATTGTAGGGTCTTCAAATTTCTAAATGAATTCTAGAATCAGCTTGTCAAACTCTTTAAAATGTCTTGCTAAGGTTTTTATTGGCATCACATTAAACTTTTGAATAAATTTGGAAAGAATTTATCGTTAGCACTCTTGAGTCTTCTGAACTCAGAATATGGTATATCAGTGTTTTGTTGCTATTAATGGAAAGATCTTGAACATCTATTGTCAGATTTATCCCACAGTGTTTCATACTCTTGATGTATTATAAATCATGTTATCTTTTCATTTATATTTGCTTATTGTTAAAATATATAAATAGAATTGCCTTTTTAAACAGGGAGATGATATCCTGCAGCGTTTACCAAATCACTCATTAGTTCCACTAACTGTGTGTGTGTGTGTGTGTGTGTGTGTGTGTGTGTGTGTGTGAATTCTAGTGGATTTTCTGCATAGGGATCCTGTTGTCTGTGGCAATTCAGAGGTTGAATGTGGCATTTTTAAAATACCGGATATCTTTAAACATGTAGACCTGAAATAGAGTCAGAGCAGTGAGGTTAAGAGGAAGTATTTCCATTAACCAGGAAATGGTATGTATAAGGTGATATAGTAGGAAGAAAGTCAGGTTAGGACCAGTTTTCAGAAGATCTTGACTACCAATGTAAAAAGATTATATCACAAATATTCCTTTAAAAAATGGATGGGTGGGGGGCGCCTGGGTGGCTCAATGGGTTAAAGCCTCTGCCTTTGGCTCGGGTCATGGTTCTGGGGTCCCGGGGTCCTGGGATGGAGCCCCACATCAGGCTCTCTGCTCAGCAGGGAGCCTGCTTCCCCCCGACACACACCTACTTGTGATCTCTGTCTGTCAAATAAATAAATAAAATCTTTTTTAAAAAAAGGATAAATGTCAGATGTTATATTTTAGGCAGTTCAAGTCTGTGATTTGTTGAATATTGTTTTGGGCTATTGGAGATGACCATGGTGGATTAAGTGATTTCTAAAATGAGTAAACAGGGGAAAAATAGTTATTACTCATAGTCCTGCCGACAGGCATGGAAATATTTCATTCATTTTTAAACTGAAAACTTCCTTGACACTGATGATCTATCACTGGGATAGAGTCTACTGTGCAAATAAAGTGACATATAAATAAATAAACCATTGTTCATCTCGCCTCATCACTTTTACTAACCTGGAGTTCTAGACAAATAGTGATTGATGGGTATTACTTTTGACTTTGCCATGTTTCTATAAAGAAATATCATGGACTTGTACATTAGCATTTTCAAATTGCAGTTTGGCCTCTGTCCTCTGTCTCCCCCATGTTATTACTCTATATAGATGGGAAAATTTTAATGGCACATAAAAGGCGGATTTGAACTTACTAAATCATGACATTGGAACAAAGATTCTCCTCTGTATCAATTTGGTACATGCCATATACGTATGTTTATATGTAACACATTATTGTTATTACTGGCACAGAAGAAAACTTAGTTTTTACTCTTTGGTCTGAAGGAAAAAAATTTCTGTCTCTGTTCTGCATTTCAGGAGTGGGTCAGAAGTATAAAGTACATTAGAGTAGTGATTTTTTGGGTGAGAGCCAGGTGAGAGTCTATACCCTCATTGTCCTTTGAACAGGGATTGAATCTGTGGTATCTGCTTATATTATCATGCTATGAAGATGGTCTTTGGCTTTTATGCTGTTGTTAGAATGGCTTTGTTTTGAAATGCAAACAGCTCTTTTCTTTGCATTTATGAGCATCCTGCTATGTAATCAACATTTCTTCCCTCTAGGCACTGCTGCTACTGCTGCTGTTGGCCAACTTTTATTGGAATATATGCCAAGCACTATGAAAATGATTTTACATATAATATCTCTAGTCCTTATTTATTATTGTGTAATAAGTTGCACTAAATTTTAGCAGCCTAAAACAATGAAATTTATCTGTTTTAAAATTTCTGAGGGTCAGGGATCTGGGAGTTATTTAGTTGGCTGGTTCTGACTCAGGACCTCTCTTGTATTTGGAATAAAGCTCTCAGTCACTGTTGCAATCATTTGAAAGCTCTCCTTCCAAGCTCACTCACATAGATGGTATCTGATTTAATCCTCCAGTAATATTATTAGGTATATACTCTTATTCTTCTCATAATTACAGATGTGGAGACTGAGGCCTAATGAAGAACTTTAGTCTAATGCCACTGTGTTCAGTTTTATCAACTATGGCTAAGTCTCCTAATGAATGGAAAATAATTCTGGAGTGTTTACAATGATTACTCCTTTTGTTAGAGAAAATAAAATCTACATTTACTTTAAAGAGAATCCAGCTCCTTCACTCGTCTGAAACAATTGAGTACTGTTGTGTCTTTAATCTTCACATTTATTCATATTATCCTGAATCCATACATGAAGTATTCTGGATCAAAGATAGATTTCATATTAAGTACTTCCCAGTAAATAATAAATGAGTTATTCTACCTATACCCTATTCCCTACCCCTAGAGTGACTAGTTAAGGAGCCAAGTCAATTCTCTTACCTGAGTAGCCAGACTCATCCATAGGCAAGGAAGGAGAAAAATTACCTTTCTCTGCTTATAAAGTACTAGGAGACACATGTCTGTTCATCTCTTGAAAGCGTCTTCTTCTTGCTCCAGTCCTTTGGTACATAAACGAAACCTTTGGAAATGCCAGAGACTATCTCCAGAGACTGCCTAATTCTTTCTGGCAATGAAAATACCTAGAAGGATAGTAGTTGCAGTCTTCATGGCACATTGAAAGGTTAATATAGGAACCTAGTCTAGGTTGTAGCCCTCCACCAGCACTCTTGTCAAGATAAGACTTTTATTATCCTTTTGAGTCAGGGCAATTTACTAGACAAATGGCTACAGATATAATTTTCATGGTATGTGAAGAGTCTCAGGGGGCTAGAGCTTTTTACTGGAATACTGAGAAAGTAAAGGCAATTTTATTTATCTACAGGGACCTACTGAGCCTCTCAGTGGGGCCTCTCTCTTTTCTAAACAGCTTCGTTTTTTTACCCCTTTGTCTTTTTAATGAAAGCTCTCCCTAAAAGGACTAATAGATTTGCACTATCACTTTACATAGGAGAACTAATTATTTGAGGTATGTCTGTGTTAGATGCATCATATATCATCAAAGCCCTTCACAAAGGTTTTGCACATTAGTCAAGTATTTGCGTTGTTAATGAAGATGATGAATAACAACATTTCTAAAGTGACTTCCAGATCTGTAACTTTCTGCATTAATCCCATTTTGTAAACAATAGCAATAATAATAGCAGATATTTATTTACCACTTATTCTATGCCAGGCACTGTTCTAGATGTGTTACACAAATTATTTTAATGTTTGTAATTTCACAATAACCTGTGTAATGACTCATTATCTCTATAATGGGTAAGCCAAAGTACAGAAAGTATGTATTTCTTATCTAAGGTGAAGCACTGGAAAGTTGCAGAGCTGAGATTTAAACCCAGGCACTTTGGTTCCATGTTGCAAGTTCTTAACTATTGTATGAATTCTCTATGGTTCATTACTTCACAAACAAACATTTATTTTGCACCTTCTGCAAGCCAAGCATTGTTTAAGGCACTGTGGATATATCACTGAAGGAAATATTGAAAGCCCCTAAATTCATAGAACTTATTTCCTGGTTAATGACAGGGTGGTCAGGTAAGGAAATAAAACTAAGCCAATAAACCTATATATGATATCATATTAGACTGGTAAGTACTATGGGAAAAAATTACACAGAGTCAGAAAATAGAGTCTGAAAGGAGTTCCTATTTTAGAATTGTGAGGGAAGATATTATTTTCGATATTATCAGTTGCTACTAAAACTGTGGATAATATGATAAATTTAGTCCATCAAGAACATTTTGTAAACAAAGCATAGAATAGAATAAAATCATTTTGAAAATATGTCAGAGTTCACTGCATATAGTAAACAGTTTTTCATAAGGTATTTCCTTCACTGTGTATACATATTTGTGTATACTGAATCATAAAGTTAGTCATCTTTCTATGTGTCATTTTAAAAAATGTGATTTTGTTGTTGTTGCTGTTGTTTGACACTGTGGGGAACCAGCAAGAAGGCCACTGAGACTGGTGGTCAGGGACTGGGAGAAAGTGGGTGGAACTGAAATCAGGAGTGGGCATGTACATGGAACACCTGCAAGGCTCTGTGAGCCATGGTAAAATTTTTGGCATTATTGTAAATGAAATGGGAAGCCATTTGAGAGCTTTGAGCAGAGTAGACATGATCTGATTTACCTTATAGAAGGGTCATTTTAGCTGCCATATCAAAATAGATTGTATGTGAGCAAGGACTGAACCAAATTAAAATGGAACATAGTTTCACACAATTGTATCAGTAAGAGTAGAAATGGGATAGAGAATTTTTGATTCATGGAATCATAGAAATAGAATTTTAGACTAAGAGCAACCTAAACATTATTTATGAGGCCTGCAATTCTCCTGTACAAATACTTTTTCTACAAACAACTCTATTTCTAGATTTCTAGATCACTTTAAAAGATGAAGCTGTGCTGTTTCATCTGCTGAAAAAGAAACCCGCAGTAGTAATGAAGTAATGGGCCCTGAAGGTCAGGATCATATTTGTAAAGGAAGTAAAATTTTGAAAAATGTTGATACACTTTTTCTGTTGTCTTTATGAGCATATGACCATAAGAAGCATCCTTTCATCAGCATGGAGCTGAACATCTATTAGAAAGGAATACATAGTGAAAGACTAAGGTAGCATTTGGCTTCCAACATTCAGCAAGGGAATTTTGTAAATAAGCTAGTTTATTGTAAAAGAATTGTTCAAAATTCCTTAATTTCTTAAGTTGGTATTTCAGAGGAAGATGTGGCAATCAAGGGACACCTGGGTGGCTCAGTTGGTTAAGCAGCTGCCTTTGGCTCAGGTCATGATCCCAGCATCCTGGGATCGAGTCCCACATCGGGCTCCTTGCTCAGCAGGGAGCCTGCTTCTCCCTCTGCCTCTGCCTGCCTCTCTGTCTGCCTGTGCTCACTCTCTCTGACAAATAAATAAATAAAATCTTTAAAAAAAAAAAGATGTGGCAATCAAGCAAAGCAGAGAAAATAGGGAAATAACACTCTTGATTGTGGCAAGAAAAGAGAAAGGGAAAAAGAACAAGGAATACAGACTCGTGCATCACATACCCATAATCCAGATTTTGGCACAGAGAGAAAGAGATATGTTAGGTAAATGAAAATGACATAACCACACACACATATACTTAACACACCACATCCTGTACACACACAGCTCACACTACACACATGGACCACACATATATACCACATGCACTCACACAACACACATACATACTCATACCACACACAGTCTTTAAGACCCTAGAAACAAAAGGTTCTGTCACAGGCTGCTGCTATCTCAGCCTGGATCACAGCCACCTCAAGTTACCAGAACAGGGAGGTCAGACACAGGTAAGGGAATTCCCGGCAGGCCTGTTTCCCATATGACATAGAAGCACCTGAGAGTCTGGCTGTAGCACTTATACCAGAGTGGTGTTGTACTGGAAGTTGCAATGAGGGTGACAAGACAGACCACTTTAAGGCCATTGGAAGCCCCAGCCAGACTTTAGAAGTATCTGTGGCTTCTTTGGGAACTGAGACTGAAGCTGACAGGTAATGACTGCCAGGCCCTGACTAAACCAGAGAGCCTAGCTCAGGTTTAAGGGATGATTATCCAGTGGGATAAGCACATCCAGGTAAACCTTCATACAGAAAACCAGAGAACACTGAGGATATCATAAGCAGAACCCAGATTCTTTTCTGCCTCTCTGAAACCATCCTATAGTATTAGTAAAGAGGACTCTCAGAGAATCCAAGAATTATTATCTAAAAGAGTCTAGGGATGCCTGGGTGGATCAGTGGGTTAAGCCTCTGCCTTCAGCCAGGTCATGATCTCAGGGTCTTGTGATCAAGCCCTGCATCGGGCTCTTTGCTCAGCAGGGAGCCTGCTTCCCCTCTCTCTCCGCCTGCCTCTCAGCCTACTTGTGATCTCTCTCTCTGTCAAATAAAAAATAAAATCTAAAAAAATAAAAGAATCTGAACAGGAGGAGAGGCAAGATGGTGGAGAAGTAGGAGACCCTGTTTCACCTGGTCCCCTAAAGTGAGCTAATTATCTACCAGAACACTCTGAACACCCATGAAATCAACCTGAGATGTAAGATTCTACACTTCTGGATCTCTACAGGGGCAGAAGACACCAGTGGAGAGGTAAAGCAGAGTGGGAACGATCGTACTGATATCAGAGGATAAACAGAAGGAGGGATCCACCAGAACTGACCCGTTGGAAAGTAATACCCCAATACGGAAGTGCCCTGTGATTGGGGACCAGCATTAACTTGGAGTCTGTTTAAAAGCACTCAAAAAGAGCAAAAGATCTTAAGGGGCAGCTGGTGGAATTGGGTGGTTACAGGCACGGGCCTAAGCCCACGGACCCGGGACAGCCACTGCCGGCAACCACTCATGCCAGAGAGTGTGGTGTGAAGCCTCCACACCACGGCCCCTGAGCCCCCGGCTTTTTGCTGCTTGCACCACCACTCAGCTAGGCGCACTCCCACTGGCGCGTGTGAGGGAGTCTGGTGTGGACACCAGCCAGCGCTCCCTAGAACCAGAGCCTTTTGCCCTCTGCAAGCACTGCACAGCCAGGGTCTGAACCACGCTCCCCAACCGCACCTGAGAGAGCTCCTTGCGGGTGCTAGCCAGAGGTCTCTAGGACTAGCTGAGAGTCTGAACACTCCCAGCCCAGGCTTGAAAAACAGCGTGTTATCTCTGGTTGGGATCTCTTGGTGGGCAGCGACCTGTGAAATCCTGAGGTTTGAACCCTAGACAGCAGTCCCGGCAAAGCCACCAGTAGCGGGCTCCCTCGACCAATATCACTTGCCGTTTTTGTGGCACGGGGGTGCAGAGACAAGTGTGGGCCTTGGGCGACCACTGGAAAGGTGGTGGGAGTGCTCACTGCCTGTGGGAGGTTGCACAGCTCAGCAGAATTTGCAGAGGGGGAGTTTGTGTGTTCCGGACCACCCAGAGGGGAAGCAGACTGAGGCTTCTCTCTGAGATGGAGGTCTGGGTGCAGTTTGCTTTCCACTAAACCTCCCAAAAGCCACAAAAAGGCGCCAAAGAACAAAAGTCTCCAGAGAACAAAAGCCTGAAAAACCGGTTTCCCCAGAGCCCAGCCTCTTGACAGGGAGCAGAGGACAATGCGGCAGGCCCCTCCTCCAAAAGCCAGCCAAAAGAACAAGAGGGCAACCACCACAGGGTCCCCATAAAACTGTAAAGCCCTAGTATCAGGGGAAACAAGATATTAAGCTCCCAGTATTACCCTAAAACCCTATATATTTCATAGATACAACTTTTATTTTTAATTTGTTCTCACTATATTCTTGTTCTTATTTTTTTACCTACTTACCATTACTATTAGAGGTTCAATACAACATATACCATAATAACCTTTTAACTTGAACTTTTAAAAAAGATTTTATGTATTTATTTATTTATTAGAGAGAGAGAGAGAGAGCGAGCTCAGGCAGACAGAGTGGTAGGCAGAGGCAGAGGAAGAAGCAGGCTCCCTGCCGAGCAAGGAGCCTGATGTGGGACTTGATCCCAGGATGCTGGGATCATGACCTAAGCCGAAGGCAGCTGCTTAACCGACTGAGCCACCCAGGCGTCCCTAACTTGAACTTTTTTCATACATACACCTGTGTTTTGCTTTTCTATTTTTTAATATACATATAGATATAAGCTTCAAAGTAATCCTGTTTCCCTAATCAATACTATTCCTATATATAAACTAGTTTTAATCTCCCTTTATGTCTGGAAAGTTGAGTCCTTTAACAAAGATATCAAGATACATCCAGGAAGAATCAAAATAACCTTCCTTGCCCACATTGAGGACTTATAACCACCCTCCCACCTTTTTCTTCTGTCAGTGTTTCTGTGTATTTGCTTTTTTTCCTGGTATTATATAAATCTTATCCTTGAGGTTCATTTTGGCTGGGTTCTTTTGTTTTTCCTTTTCTTGTCATTTACTTTTGTCGGTCTTTTTGTTTGTCTGTTTTTGTTTGTATACCTTAAATATCTTACCCTTGGAGCCCAGTCTGCCTGGGTCTTCTCTTTCTTTTCTGTTTCTCTCTTTCTCTATCTCTCCTTTTCTTTTTTCTTTCTCTTTGGTAGTGACTTCCGATTACTCAGAAGCATTCCAGGGTGGACCTTGCCTGGACTGCTGTTGATATATTCAGCTACACATCCCCTCAACCGCCTCTTACCAAAATGACTAGGAGGAGGAGCACCCAGTAGAGGAAGAATTCAGAGACTGTGCCCTCTCCATCAGAACTATTAGATACAGACATAAACAGTATGTCAGAAAGGGAATTCAGGGTAACAATTATCCTGCCAATGGCTAGGTTGGAGAAAACCATTAGTGACAACATGGAATCTCTAAAGGCAGAAGTGAAAGCAGCCGGGAAGAAGTTAAAAATGCTATCAATGAGATCCAATCTAATTTAAGTATTCTAACAGCTAGGGTAACTGAGGCAGAAGATAGAATTAGTGATCTAGAGGACAAACTGATAGAGAAAAAGGATCAGAAGGAGGCCTGGAACAAACAGCTTAGAAGCTGTGAAAACAGAATTAGGGAAATAAATGATGCCATGAAATGTTCCAACGTCAGAATTATTGGGATCCCTGAGGAGGAGAAGAAAGAAAGAAGGCTAGAAGATATAGTTGAACAAATCCTTGATGAAAATTTTCCCAGTCTGGGGAATGGAACCAGCATTCATGTCCTAGAGGCAGAAAGATCACCACCCAAGATCAATGAATCTAGAAAGGCCTTGAGACACTTGATTGTGAGACTGATGAATTATAATTTTAGACAAGAGCTCCTGAGGGCAGCTAGGGGGTAGAGATTCCTTACATACAGAGGAAGGTCCATCAGAATAACTGATTTGACCACAGAAACCTGGCAAGCCAGAAAGGTCTGGCGAGACATATTCAGGACACTAAATGAGAAGAACATACAGCCAAGAATACTTTATCCAGCAAGGCTGACATTCAGAATGGATGGACAAAGAGCTTCCAAGAAAAGCAAGGTTTAAAAGAGTATGTGACCGGGCGCCTGGGTGGCTCAGTGGGTTAAAGCCTCTGCCTTCGGCTCAGGTCATGATCCCAGGGTCCTGGGATCAAGCCCCACATCGGGCTCTCTTCTCAGTGGGGAGCCTGCTTCCCCCGCTCTCTCTGCCTGCCTCTCTGCCTACTTGTGATCTCTGTCTGTCAAATAAATAAATAAAACCTTAAAAAAAAAAAAAGAGTATGTGACCACCAAGCTGGCACTACAAGAAATATTAAGGAGGGTTCTATAAAAGAAGAAAGAACCCAAGAGTGACATAGAACAGAAATTTACAGAGACAATCTACAGAAACAAGGACTTCACAGGCAACATGTCAATAAAAACATATCTTTCAATAATTACTCTCAACGTGAATGGCCTAAATGCTCCCATGAAATGACACAGGGTTGTAGATTGGATAAAATGACAGGACCTATCCAAATGCTGTCTACAAGAGACCCATTTGGAACCTGAAGATACATCCAGACTGGAAGTGAAGGGATAGAGAACCATCTTTCATGGCAGTTTGCCTCAAAAGAAAGCTGGGGTAGCAATTCTCATATCAGACAAATTAGATTTTAAATTAAAGACTGTAGTCAGAGATAAAGAAGGATACTACATCATTCATAAAGGGTGTATCCACCAAGAAGATCTAACACTTGTAAATATTTATGCCCCCAATATGGGAGCAGGCAACTACATAAGCCAACTGTTAATCAAGATAAAGAGTCATATTGATATGAATACATTAATAGTAGGGGATCTTAACATGCCACTCTTAGTAATAAACAGATCATCCAAGAAGAAAATCAGTAAAGAAATGAGCATTGAATGACATATTGGACCAGAAGGACCTCATAGATACATACAGAACATTCCACCCTAAAACAGAATACTCATTCTTCTCGAGCGCACATGGAACTTTCTCCAGAATAGATCACATACTTGGTCACAAATCATGTCTCAACTGATACCAAAAGATTGAGATTATTCCCCGCATATTCTCAGACCACAATGCTTTGAAACTGGAACTCAACCACAAGAAAAAGTGTGGAAGGAATTCAAATACTTAGAAGCTCAAGACTACCCTACTTAAGAATGTTTGGATCAACCAGGAAATCAAAGAACTTAAACAATTCATGGAAACCAATGAGAATGAAGACACTTCGGTCCAAAACCTATGGGATGCAGCAAAGGTGATCCTAAGGGAGAGATACATAGCCATCGAAGTCTCACTCAAAAAAATTGAAAAATCCAGAACACACCAGCTTTCTTTACACTTTTAAGAACTGGAGAATCAACAACAAATTAAGCCAAATCCATGCACAAGAAGAGAAATAATCAAGATTAGAGCAGAGATCAATGAGATAGAAACTAGAGATACAGTAGAACACATCAATGAAACTAGAAGCTGTTTTTTTTTTTTAAAGAATCAATAAGATTGATAAACCACTGGCCAATCTAATCCAAAATAAAGGAGAGAGGACCCAAATTAATAAAATTATGAATAAGAAGGGAGAGATCACGACCAACACCAAGGAAATAAAAACAATCATCAAACATTATATCAACAGTTATATGCCAATAAGTTAAGCAACCCAGAAGAAATAGATGCATTCCTGCAAACCTTAAACTTCCAAAACTGAATCAGGAAGAAATTGACAACCTGAATAGACCACTATTTAGTAACGAGATTGAAGCAGTGATCAAGAACCTCCCAAAAAAACAAGAGCCCAGGACCTGACGGATTCCCTGGAGAATTCTACCAAACATTCAAATAAGAAATAATACCTATTCTCCTGAAGCTGTTTCAAAAAACAGAAACAGAAGGAAAACTTCCAGATTCTTTTTATGAAGTCAGTATTAACCTGATCCCCAAACCAGGCAAAGACCCCATCAAAAAGGAGAATTTCAGACCAATATCCCTGATGAATATGGATGCCAAGATTCTCAATAAGATCCTAGCTAATAGGATCCAACAGCACATTAAAAAATATTATCCACCATGACCAGGTGGGTCTTATCCATGGGGTGCAAAGGTAGCTCAACATTCACAAATCAATGTGATAGAACAAATCAATAAGAGAATAGAGAAGAACCACACAGTCCTCTCAATTGATGCAGAAAAACCATTTGACAAGATACAGAATCCATTCCTGATTAAAACCCTTCAAAGTAAAGGGATAGAGAGAACATTCCTCAACTTCATAAAATCTATCTATGAAAAACACACAGTGAGTATCATCCTCCATGGGGAAAAGCTGACCGTCTTCCCTTTGAGATCAGGAACACAACAAGGATGTCCACTCTTGCCACTGCTGTTCAATATAATACTAGAAGTCCTAGCAACAGCAATCAGACAACAAAAAGAAGTAAGAGGCATTCAAATTGGCAAAGAAGTTAAACTCTCTCTCCTCGCAGATGACATGATACTTTGTATGGAAAATCCAAGAGACTCCACCCCCAAACTACTAGTACTCATACAGCAATTCAGTAATGTGGCAGGATACAAAGTCAATGTACAGAAATCAGTTGCTTTTCTATACACTAACAATGAAAATACAGAAATGGAAATTAGAGAATCGATTCCATTTACTATAGCACCAAGAACCATAAGATACCTGTAAATAAACCTAACCAAAGAGATAAAGTATCTGTACTCGAGGAAGTACAGAGCAATCATTAAAGAAATTGAAGAAGACACAAAAGATGGAAGAGCATACCATGTTCATGGGTCGGAAGAATAAACATTGTTAAAATGTCTATTCTGCCTAGAGCAATCTATACTTTCAGTACCATCCCAATCAAAATTCCTCTGGCATTTTTCAAAGAGCTGGAACAGACAGTCCTAAAATTTGTATGGAACCAGAAGAGACGCTGAATTGCTAAGGAAATGGTGAAAAAGAAAAGCAAAACTGGGGGCATCATGTTGCCTGATTTCAAGCTTTACTACAAAGCTGTGATCACCAAGACAGCATGGTACTGGCACAAAAACAGACACATAGACCAATGGAACAGAGTAGAGAGCCTAGATATGAACCTTCAACTCTATGGTCAAATAATCTTTGACAAAGCAGGAAAAAATATACAGTGGAAAAAGGACGAGGACGGTCTCTTCAATAAGTGGTGCTGGGAAAATTGGACAGCTATGTATAGGAGAATGAAACTCGACCATTCCCTTACACCATACCCAAAGATAAACTCGAAATGGATAAAAGACCTCAACACGAGGCAGGAATCTATCAAAGTCCTAGAGGATATAGGCAGTAACCTCTTTGACATTGGCCACAGCAACTTCTTTCAAGACATGTCTCCAGGGGCACAAGGGTGGCTCAGTGGGTTAAGCTTCTGCTTTTGGCTCAGGTCATGATCTCAGGGTCCTGGAATTGAGGCCCTCGTTGGGCTCTTTGCTCAGCGGGGAGCCTGCTTCCCCCCTCTCTCTCGGCCCACTCGTGATTTCTCTCAAATAAATAAAAATTTTTTTTTAAATCTTAAAAAAAAAGATATGTCTCCAAAGGCAATGGAAACAAAAGCGAAAATGAACTTTTGGGACTTCATCAAGATCAAAAGTTTCTGCACAGCAAAGGAAACAGTCAACAAAACAAAGAGGGAAGCCACAGAAAGGGAGAAGATATTTGCAAATGACACTACAGACAAAGGGCTGATATCCAAGATCTACAAAGAACTCCTCAAACTCAACACACACAAAACATAATCATGTAAAAATGGGCAGAAGACATGAACAGACACTTCTCCAAAGAAGACATACAAGTGACTCACAGATAGATGAAAAAATGTTCATCATCATTAGCCATCAGGGAGATTAAAATCAAAACCACGCTGGGATACCACCTTACCCCAGTCAGAATGGCCCAAATCAACAAAAGAGTAAACAAGTGTTGGAGAGGATGTGGAGAAAGGGGAACCCTCTTACACTGTTGGTGGGAATGTAAGTTGGTGCAGCCACTTTGGAAAACAGTGTGGAGATTCCTTAAGAAATTTAAAAATAGAGCTACCCTATGACCCTGCAATTGCACTACCGGCTATTTACCCCAAAGATACAGGTGGAGTGAAAAGAAGGGCCATCTGTATCCAATGTTCATAGCAGCAATGGCCACAGTCGCCAAACTGTGGAATGGACCAAGATACCTTTCAGTGGACGAATGGATAAAGAAGATGTGGTCCATATATACAATGGAGTATTATGCCTCCATCAGAAAGGATGAATACCCAACTTTTATATCAACATGGATTGGACTGGAGGAGATTATGCTGAGTGAAATAAGTCAAGCAGAGAGAGTCAATTATCATATGATTTCACTTACTTGTGAAGCATAAGGAATAACATGGAGGACATTGGGAAATGGAGAGAAGTGAGTTGGGGGAAATCAGAAGGGGAGATGAACCATGAGAGACTGTGGATCCTGAGAAACAAACTGAGGGTTTTGGAGGGAAGGGGATGAGGGGTTGGGTGAGCCTGGAGGTGGGTATTAAGGAGGGCACGTATTGCATGGAGCATTGGATGAGGTGCATAAGAAATGAATTTTGGAACACAGACACACAAACAAAATTTAAATTAAAAAAAATAATAAAAGAGTCTGAACGTTACTATGTAAAATGTCTTTTCAGTTACTAGGTGAGAATATGCTTGGACTAGTTATAGATTGGGGTTTATTGTTACTAACAGGAAGGTAGTGGCTCAGAGAGGAATGGACCAGAATGTTTACAGGCAAAATAAAGTAAATTTTCTCTGCATATGCAAGGTGCAGTGTAAGTTAAATATTGTAAAAGCACAACACAGTTTGTTACCATTTATTATCTGTGCTGTATGTATGCCTGGCCTGACTCCAAAGTTTGTAACTTCGAGCCATAGAAATATGAAAGAATGTATATGGACCAAAGGATCATGGAAGAAATGCCCATGGGATTCAATGAAAGACCTCTTACTGGAGAAAAAATAAATACAAAACCATTTGGAGAATGCAAATCTTTCATTTTAGGTGGGATGCATTCACAGGATGGGAAGGTAGCATGAAATTTTTCTTTTGATAGTGTGAATTTGCATCTGTAGCTAGTTTCATATTGAGGGACATATGTTTCTGTGGGACTGGGCTTCTCTTTGCTCTGCCAGCTTTTCCTTTTCACCTGGAATTATATCTTCAAAAACAGGGAGATTAAGTTTGTCCTTGGTTTAAAAAAAAATACTGTAGCTACAAACCATTGATTTTTAAACAAGGGTCTTTTTTTTCCTCCCGAATTAAGTAGACTACACATCCAACATGAGGCTTCAACTCACATCCCTGAGATCCAGCATTGCATGCTCTACCACCTGAGCCAGTCAGGTATCCCTGAACCAAGTACCTTTAAAGTAAGAATTTCATACTATCTCTGTGTTAAAGGATGATGGGCTATGTTATATTAATTATATTTAGTTTCCTTTAATTAACATATTAACTCTATTAATATTGTTACTTTTTTATTCTTTGTAATTTCCAAATTTTATAACATGCATTTATGCTATAATCAGAAAAAGTTATACAATGGAAAAATAAAGAAAAGTGTGATTTTATGTCTGTAAGAATCCTAAAGCAGTAATGTCACTCCTGGTAGGGGGTATTAAGAAGGGAATGTATTGCATGGAGCACTGGATGGGGTGCATAAACAATGAATCTTGGAACACTGAAAAAATAAAGTTAAAAAACAAAACAAACTAATTCTTTTTTTAAAAATTTTTTTATTTTTATTTAAACATATAATGTAACCCCACCACCCTCTCCCAACACCCCTCCCCCCTACACCCCTCAGTTTGTTTTATGATATTAAGAGTCTCTTTTGGTTTGTCTTCCTCCAAATCCCATCTTGTTTCATTTATTCTTTTCCTACCCCCTTAACTCCCACCCCCATTGCATCTCCACTTCCTCATATCAGGGAGATCATGTGATAGTTGTCTTTTTCCAATTGACTTATTTTGCTAAGCATAATACCCTCTAGTTCCATCTATGTCATCGCAAATGGCAAGATTTCATTTCTTTTGATGGCTGCATAGTATTCCATTGAATATATATACCACTTCTTCTTTATCCATTCATCTGTTGATGGACATCTAGGTTCTTTACATAACTTGGCTATTGTGGACATTGCTGCTATAAACATTCGGGTGCACGTGCCCCTTCGGATCACTACGTTTGTATCTTTAGGGTAAATACCCAGTAATGCAATTGCTGGGTCATAAGGTAGCTCTATTTTCAATTTTATTAGGAACCTCCATGCTGTCTTCCAGAGTGGTTGCACAAGTTTGCATTCCCCCAACAGTGTAGGAGGGTTCCCCCTTCTCCACATCCTCGCCAGCATCTATTATTTCCTGACTTGTTAATTTTAGCCATTCTGACTGGTGTGAGGTGGTATCTCATTGTGGTTTTGATTTGTATTTCCCTAATGCCCAGGGATATGGAGCACTTTTTCATGTGTCTGTTGGCCATCTGGATGTCTTCTTTGCAGAAATATCTGTTCATGTCCTCTGCCCATTTCTTGATTGGATTATTTGTTCTTTAGGTGTTGAAAAACAAACTAATTCTTAAGGAATAAATTCATAGTATCTATCTGGCTTTGTCCATGGCTTTTCTTACCTTACCTTTTGGAGAGTTAACAGATTTTAAAAGACAGAGAGTAGATTTTAAAAGTCAGAAGGTAATTTTCTAGCTATTAAAATAGTCACACTCTTATTTTCCACCCAGCAAACTCAAAATGATACATCTGTAACCTGGTAATAAACTAAAGAAACTATGACTGTACTCCATGGACAGACCTGAATTTGCTCTTTAAAAATGTATGTGCATATGTTACAGTTTCCCAAGTTGTTTATGGCAGGCATTAACATTACCCAGGAATGTTAAAATGCTGACTTAGCATTCTGTGTAAAACATTTCATATGTGACCAGAGTGGAACACTCTGACCCATACCATAATGTTTAACAAGTAGCCAAGAGATCATACATTGGAAATGAAATCATGACTGATAATGTCTAAATGTTTTTGAATGTAATAAATACTTTTTCAAAATGCTAAAGGCCCTCTGTACCTGGAATATACCATATTTTGTTGCTTTTTCTAAAATTTGCTTTATTGGGGCGCCTGGGTGGCTCAATGGGTTAAAGCCTCTGCCTTCAGCTCAGGTCATGATTCCAGGGTCCTGGGATCGAGCACCGCATTGCACTTTCTGCTCAGTGGGGAGTCTGCTTCCCCGCCCCCCTGCCTGCCTCTCTGCCTACTTGTAATCTCTCTCCCTCGGTCAAATGAATAAATAAAATCTTTTTAAAAATAAAATAAAATTTGCTTCATTATTATTTAAGATTTAAGATCTATTTCACTTTCCATGGGAAAAGAATCTGTTAACACCCCCATTTAAAAGTTCAGTATATTGATATAAAGTGAAAACTTAAAACGAATTAAGTTACTTTATTAATCATAAGGTTATTGAAATTTTCAAATGGTGTATAATTTTTAACAGTTAAGACTAACACACTAGTTAAATAATTGAAAAACACTTAATTTAAGCCTCATATTCTAAACTTCAAAGCAGTTGTCAACCATATTTCTCCTTCCAAGTAAGACTAAAGTCATTTTTTTATATAATTTTGAAAAAGAAATATATCATGAGGATTCCTTCACATCCA
Source organism: Taxidea taxus jeffersonii (assembly GCA_003697995.1). Lineage (NCBI taxonomy): Eukaryota > Metazoa > Chordata > Mammalia > Carnivora > Mustelidae > Taxidea > Taxidea taxus. The sequence continues at coordinate 9,298 of ML093135.1, read as the reverse complement.
GCCAATAGAATAATTTCTCTTTTTGTTGTTCTTTTGTTTAACTAACATATAATGTATTACTGGTTGCAAAAGTACAGGTCTGTGATTCATGAGTCTTATGTAATACCCAGTGCTCATTTCATCACATGCCCTCCTTAATGTCCATCACCCAGTTGCCCTATCCCTCCACCACCTTCCCCTCCAGCAATTCTCAGTTTGTTTTCTCTGATTGAGAGTCTCTTATGGTTCATCTCCCTCTCTGGTTTTGTCTTTTTTTAAATTTTTATTTCTTCCCATATGATCCTGTTTTGTTTTTTAAATTCCACATGTCAGTGAGATCATATGATAATTGTCTTTCTCTGATTGACTTATTTTGCTTAACATACCTTCTAGTTCCATCTATATCATTACAAATGGCAAGATTCCATTTTCTGATGGCTGAGTAATAGTCCATTGGGTATATATACCATATCTTCTTTATTCATTCATCTGTTGATGGACATCTGGGCTCTTTCCATGGTTTAGCTCTTGTAGACTATAAACATTGGGGTGCCAGTGATCTGTCAGACAACTACATTTATATCTTTGGGGTAAATACTCAGTAGTACAATTGCTGGGTCATAGGGTAGCTCTATTTTCAACTTTTTTAGGAACCTCCCTACTGTTTTTCTGTGTGGCTGCTCCAGCTTGCATTCCTACCAACAGTGTAAGAGGGTTCCCTTTCTCCACATCCACACCAGCACCTGTCGTTTCCTGACTTGTTAATTTTAGCCATTCTGACTGGTGTGAGGTGGTATTGCATTGTTGTTTTGATATGTATTTCCCTGATACCGAGTGATGTGGAGCATTGTTTAATGTGTCTGTTGGCCATTTGGATTGTTCATGTCTTCTGCCAATTTCTTGATTGGATTTTCAGGTTTTTGGGTGTTGAGTTTGATTAACTTCTTTCTTATAATTTGCAAACTAGCCCTTTATCCAATATGTCATTTACAGATATCTTCTCCCATTCTTTCGGTTGTCTTCTGTTTTTTGTCAACTGTTTCCTTTGCTGTGCAAAAGCTTTTTATCTTGATGAAATCCCAATAGTTCATTTTTGCCTTTGTTTCCCTCACCTCTGGGTGTGTGTCTAGCAAGAAGTTGCTGCGACTGATGTCAAAGAGGTTGCTGGTTGTGTTCTCCTGTAGAATATTGATGGATTCCTGCCTCACATTTATCTCTTTCATCCATTTTGAGTTTATTTTTGTGTATTGTGTAAAAAAGTGGCCCAGTTTCATTCTTCTGCACGTGGCTGTCCAGTCTCCCAACACTTTTTGTTGAAGACACTATCTTTATTCCATTGGATATTCTTTCCTGCTTTGTTGAAGATAAGTTGACCATAGGGTTAAGCATCAAATTCTAGATTGTCCATTCTGTTCCATCGATCTATGTATCTGTTTTTGTGCCAGTACCATACTGTTTTGGTGATTATGGCTTTGTAATACAGCTTAAAGTCTGGAATTATGATGCCACCAGCTTTGGTTTTCTTTTTTAACATGCCTCTGCCTATTTGGGTCTTTTCTTGTTCCATACAACTTCTAGGATTGTTTGTTCCAGCACTGTGAAAAATGCTGATGGTATTTTGATAGGGATTCATTGAATGTATATATTGCTTTGGGTAGCCTAGACATTTTCACAGTATTTGTTCTTCTGCTCCATGAGCATGGAATGTTTTCTCATTTCTTTGTGTCTTCCTCAATTTCTTTCATGAGTATTCTACGGTTTTCTGAGTATAGATCCTTTACGTCTTTGGTTAGGTTTATTCCTAAGTATCTTATGGTTTTGGGTGCAACTGTAAATGGGATTGATTCCTTCATTTCTCTTTCCTCTGCCTCATTGTTAGTGTATAGAAATGCAACTGATTTCTGTGCACTGATTTTATATACTGCTACTTTGCTGAATTCCTAAATGAGTTCTAACAATTTGGGGATGGAGTCATTTTGGTTTTCCACATAGAGTATCAGGTCATCTGCAAAGACTGGGAGTTTGACTTCTTTGCCAATTCAGATGCATTTTATTTCATTTTGTTGCCTTACTGCTGCGGCTAGGATTTCTAGTATTGTGTTGAACAACAGTGGTGATAATGGACATTCCTGTCATGTTCCTGACCTTAGGAGAAAAGCTCTCATTTTTTCCCCATTAGAATAATGACATTCTCTGTGGACTTTTCATATATGGCTTTTATGATATTGATGTATGTTCCCACTATCCCTGTGGGGATATATCCCTGTGGACATATAACACTGTGAAGAGTTTTAATCAAGAAAGGATGATGAATTTTGTAAAAGCTTTTTCTGAATCTCTTGAGAGGATCATATTCTTCTTGTCCTTTCTTTTATTTATGTATTATATTACATTGATTGATTTTTGGTTTTTGAGCCACCCTTGCAGACCAAAAATAAATTCCACTTGGTTTTGCTGAATAATCCTTTTAATGTGCTGTTGGATCTTATTGGCAGTATTTTGGTGAGAATTTTTGCATCCATGTTCCTCAGGGATATTGGTCTATAATTCTTTTTTGGTGGGGTCTTTCTCTGGTTTTGGGATCAAGGTAGTGCTGGCCTCATAAAAAGAGTTTTGAAGTTTTCCTTCCATTTCAATTTTTTTTTGAAACAGCTTCAGAAAAATAGGTATTAATTATTCTTTAACTGTTTAGTAAAATTCCCCTTGGAAACCATCCAGCTCTTGTTTGTTCGAAGATTTTTGATTACTGCTTCAATTTCCTTGCTGGTTATGGGTCTGTTCAGGTTTTCTATTTCTTTCTTTTTCAGTTTTGCCAGTTTATATGTCTTTAGGGATGCACCCATTTCTTCTGGATTGCATAGTTTTTTGGCATAGAGTTGCTCATAATGTCTTCTTATAATTGTTTCTATTTCTTCAGTGTTGGTTGTGATCTGTCCTCTTTTTCCATGATTTTATTTACTTGGGTCCTTTCTCTTCCCTTTTTGATAAGTCCGGGCAGGGGTTTATCCATCTTTCTAATTCTTTCAAAGAACCAGCTTGTAGCTTTGTTGATCAGTTCTATTGTTCTTTTGGTTTCCATTTCATTGATTTCTACTCTGATTTTATTATTTTTCTTCTGCTTAGTTTAGGCTGTATTTGCTGTTCTTTCTCCACCTCCTTTAGGTATAAGGTTAGGTTGTGTATTTGAGACCTTTCTTGTTTCTTGAGAAAGGATTGTGTTGCTATATACTTCTCCCTTAGGACAGGCTTTGCTGTGTCCCAAAGATTTTGAACACTTGTGCTTTCTTTTTATTTCTTTCCATGAATTTTTTTTTAAATTCTCTAATTTGGTGATTGACCCTTTCATTCTTTAGTAGGATGCTCTCTACCTTCCATGTGTTTGAACTCTTTCCAAATTTCCTCTTATGATTGAATTCCAGTTTCAGTGCAGTGTGGTCCAAAAACATACAAGGAATGATCCCAGTCTTCTGGTATTGATTGGCACCTGATTTGTGAGCCAAGATGTGATCCATTCTGATAAATGTTCTATGTGCACTAGAGAAGAATGTGTATTCTGTTGCTTTGAGATGGAATGTTCTGAATATATCTCTGAAGTCCATCTGGTCCAGTGTGTCATTCAAACCCCATCTTCTGCTTAGATTATCTGTCCATTGCATTGAGGGGTGTATTAAAGTACCTCACTATTACTGTATTGTTATCAATGTGTTTCTATGATTTTGTTATTAATTGGATTATATAATTGGCTCCTCCTATGTTAGGGGCCTAAATATTTACAATCATTAGAACTTCATATTGGATAGACCCTTTAATTATGATATAGGGCCCTTCCTCATCTCTTATTACAGTCTTTGGTTTAAATTCTAATTTCTCTAATATTAAAGATTGCCCTCCCAGCTTTCTTTTGATGTCCATTAACACAATAAATGGTTTTCCCCCACTCACTTTAAATCTGTAGGAGTATTTAGATCTAAAATGAGTCTCTTACAGACAGCATATCAATGGGTGTTTCTTTTTTATCTGATCTAATACCCTCTGTCTTTTGATTGGGACATTTAGACATTTATGTACAGAGTAACTATTAAAATATATGAATTTAGTGCCATTGTGTTGCCTCTAAGGTGACTGTTACTGTATATTGTCTCTGTTCCATTCCAGTCTATGTTACTTTTAGACTTTCTCTTTGCTTAGAGGACCCCTTTCAATATTTCCTGTAGAGCTGGTTTAGTGTTTACAAATTCTTTTAGTTTTTATTTATCCTGGAAGCTTTTTATCTCTTCTATTCAGTGACAGCCTAGCTGGGTATAGTATTCTTGGCTGCATGTTTTTCTCCTTTAGTGCTCTGAATATATCATGCCAGCCCTTTCTGGCCTGCCAGGTCTCTGTGGATAGGTCTGCTGCCAATCTAATGTTTTTACTGTTGTATGTTACAGAACTCTTGTCCCAAGCTGCTTTCAGGATTTTCTCTCTGTCTCTGAGACTTGTAAGTTTTACTATTAAATGACCAGTGTTGGGCTATTTTTATTGATTTTGAGGTGGCTTCTCTGTGCCTCCTGGATTTTGATGCCTGTTTCCTCCCCCATATTAGGGAATTTTTCTGGTATAATTTGTTCCAGTATACCTTCTGCTTGTCTCTCTCTCTCTTTTTCCTCTTCTTGGATCCCAGTTATCTAACATTTTTCTGGTTTATGCTGTTACTTATATCTCGAATTCTCCCCTCGTGATCCATTAGTTGTTTATCTCTCTTTTTCTCGGCTTCTTTATTCTCCATCATTTGGTCTTCTATATCACTAATTCTCCCTTCTGCCTCATTTATCCTAGTGGTAAGAACCTCCATTTTTTACTACATCTCATTAATAGCTTGATTTTGACTTGATTATATTTTAGATCTTTTATATCTTTAGAAAGGAGTTCTCTAGTGTCTCTTGTGTTTTTCTCAAGCCCAGCAAACATCTATAAAATCATTATTCTGAACTCTAGTTCTGACATCTTACTTATGTCCATACTGAGTAGGTATGTCCCTGGCAGTCAGTCCTGCCTCTCCTTTTTTTTGAGGTTAATTTTTCCATTTTCTCATTCTTGCAGAAAGTGGTCACCTTTCTATTTGTACAGTTACAGTTATTCTTTTCTTAGAGCTCCAGCTGAGTTTGAAGGTGTTCAGAATGATTTGATAGCTATCTAACTGAATTCTTATGACCAGATGAAATTAAGGTCTTATACTCCTCTGCCATCTTGGACTCTTACCATAGAATAGTTTCTTTTCAGTGATTTCCAGAACATTGGTGAAACTTCTTGAAGTACTTTAATGATTCTATTAATCATAGAAGGTATTTAAATCCATTTTATGTAAAAAATAAATTTATAATTTTAATGCTATAATTAACACTAGAAGTTTAAGGAAACATTTTGTAATTTTTAGAAATCTTATCTTAAATTTATTTAAAAAATAGGGAAAAAATTGGAATTGGGATATTTATGGTGGAAGAGTCCAGATGGCAGAGAAGTAGCAGGCTGAGACAACATCAGCTGGTAGGAGATCAGCTAGATAGCTTATCAAACCACTCTGAACACCTATAAATCCAACAGGAGATCGAAGAGAAGAAAAGCAGCAATTCTAGAAACAGAAAACTGGCCACTTTCTGAAAGGTAGGGCCAGTGGAGAACTGAATCCAAAGCGATGGGAAGATAGACCATGGGTGGAGGGGCCAGCTCTCAGCAAGCAGCCAAGCAAGGGAGAACAAAATCTGAACTTTTGAAAGTCTGCTCCACTGAGGGATATCACTCTAGAGGCTAAACAGGGGTGAAGCCCATGTGGCGACAGCGTGGTCTCAGGTCCTGCGGGGTCACAGAAGGATCAGGGGTGTCTGAGTGTTGCCGAGTTCATAGGTATTAGAGCAGGGAAGCCAGCTACAGAGACAGAGCTGAGGAGTGAGATCTCAACTCGGGGTTACCTTATCGTGATCTGTGGTACAGGTAACTGCTCTGTGAGTGAGGACCTCACAAGACCTGGGAAGACTCCCCTGGAAGAGCTCAGGGAGATGCAGGGTTCAGAGACTCCAGGCGGGGCTCTGTGCCAGAGACAGAGATGATTGGTCACAGCCTGGGTGAGTGATTGAATGCTTTTCAACCAGAGCACACTGAGGAGTGGGGCCCCCAGCTCTCGGCTCCTCTGGGCCGGGGATTGGGAGACCATCATTTTCATTCCCATCCTCCGGAACTCTACAGAAAGCATTCAGAGAACAAAAGCTCCCAAAAGTGAACCTGCGCAGGTTACTTTGCCTGGCCCCTGGTAAGGGTCCTGCAATTCTGCCTCAGGCAAAGACACTTGAGAATCATTAAAACAGGCCCCTCCCAAAGAAGATCAGCAAGAAATCCAGCCAGGACCAAGTTCACTTACTAAGGAGAACAGCAGAATTGCAGAGGAGGAGAAAGCAAAGCATGGAATTCATGGCTTCCTCCCCATGATTCTTTAGTTTTGCAAAGTTAATTAATTTTTTTAATTTTATCTTTTACTTCTATTTTTTTTAACTTTTACCCTTTTTTCTTTTAATGTTTTTTTAACTAGTTTATCTTAACAATATGTTTCAAAGAAATCTTTTTTGAACCTTCATTATTATAGTCAAATTTTATCCTTCATTGTATCTAACTTTATTTTTTGTATACACAGGGGGTTTTTTCTTCTAAAAAATTAGGGGTACAACTTCTTCTAATACGTCAAAATACACCCTAAATCTAGCACAGGACTTTGTTCTAGTCTCCAGCCTGAGCAAATTCTCTCCACTTTCTTTTTCTTTATTCTCCCAACCAACTTATTTTATCAACTCCTTCTTTAAAAATTAAAAATTTGGGACGCCTGGGTGGCTCAGTTGGTTAAGCGGCTGCCTTCGGCTCAGGTCATGATCCCAGCGTCCTGGGATCGAGTCCCACATCGGGCTCCTTGCTCACCAGGGAACCTGCTTCTCCCTCTGCCTCTGCCTGCCACTTTGTCTGCCTGTGCTTACTCCTGTTCTCTGTCTGACATAAATAAATAAAATCTTTAAAAATAAATAAATAAATAAATAAATAATAATAAAAAAAAATTAAAAATTTTTTCATCTTTATAGTCATTTCCATTTCTTCATCATGTTTACCCTTATATATGTGTTTCACTCTTTTAAAATTTTGGGATGTAGTTTTTTCTAAGAGACCAAAATACTCCCAAAATTAAGTGAGTGAACCTGTTCTACACGAGTCTAATATATATATATATTTTTATATTTTTTCTTTTTTAAATTTTTTTCTGAAGTTCCTTTACCCCTTTTCTTCCCCCCATGATTTGGGGTCTCCTCTGATTTGATTAAAGCACATTTTACTGGGGTTTTTGCCACCGTTTTAATATTTTATTCGCTCCTTCATATATTCTTATCTGGATAAAATGACAACGCAGAGAAACTCACCACAAAAAAAAGACCAGGAGGCAGTACCTAAGCCCAGGGACCTAATCAATACGGACATTGGTAATATGTCAGATCTAGAGTTCAGAATGACGATTCTCAAGGTGCTAGGCCGCTCAAAATAGGCATGGAAGATAACAGAGAAACCCTGTCTGGAGAAATAAAAGCCCTTTCTGGAGAAATAAAAGAACTAAAATCTAACCAAGCTGAAATTAAAAAAGCTATTAATGAGGTGCTATCAAATATGGAGGCTCTTACTGCTAGGATAAATGAGGCAGAAGAAAGAATTAGTGATATAGAAGACCAAATGACAGAGAATAAAGAAGCCAAACAAAGGAGAGACAAACAACTACTAGACACCGAGGGGAGAATTCGAGAGATAAGTAATACCATAAGACAAAACAACATTGGAATAATTGGGATTCCAGAAGAAGAAGAAAGAGAGAGGGGAGCAGAAGGTATATTGGAGAGAATTATTGTAGAGAATTTCCCTAATATGGCAAAGGGAAAAAGAATCAAAATCCAGGGGGTGCAGAGAATCCCCCTCAAGATGAATAAGAATAGATCCACACCCCAATATCTAATAGTAAAATTTACAAGTCTTAGCAACAAAGAGAAAATCCTGAAAGCAGCCCTGGACAAGAAGTCTATAACATACAATGGTAAAAATATTAGAATGGCAACAGACTTACCCACAGAGACCTGACCCACAGAAAGAACTGCATGATACATTCAGAGCACTAAATGAAAAAACATGAGGCCAGGAATACTATATCCAGCTAGGCTATCATTGAAAATAGAAGGAGAGATAAAAATCTTCCAGGACAAACAAAAACTAAAAGAATTTGTAAACACCAAACCAGCTCTACAGGAAATATTGAAAGGAAAGAGAGACCCTAAAAATAGTAGATCAGAAAGGAACAGAGACAATATACAGTAACAGTCACCTTACAGGCAATACAATGGCACTAAATTCATATCTCTCAATAATAACCCTGAATGTAAATGGGCTAAATGCCCCAATCAAAAGACACAGGGTATCAGAATGGATAAAAAAAAAAAAAAACCCATCCATATGATGCCTACAAGAAACTCATTTTAGACCCAAAGACACCTCCATATTTAAAGTGAGGGGGTGGAAAACAATTTACCATGCTAGTGGTCATCAAAAGAAAGCTGGGGTGGCAATCCTTACATCAGATCAATTAGATTTTAAGCCAAAGACTAAAATAAGAGATGAGGAAGGACACTACATCATACTCAAAGGGTCTGTCCAACAAGAAGATCTAACAATTTTAAATATCTATGCTCCTAACATGGGAGCAGCCAACTATATAAACCAATTAATAACAAAATAAAAGAAACACATCGACAATAATACAATAGTAGTAGGGGACATTAACACTCCCCTCACTGAAATGGACAGATAATCCAAGCAAAAGATCAACAAAGAAATAAAGGCCTTAAAGGAACCACTGGATCAGATGGACATCACAGATACATTCAGAACATTCCATCCCAAAGTAACAAAATACACATTCTTCTCTAGTGCACATGGAACATTCTCCAGAATAGATCACATCCTGGGCCATAAATCAGGTCTTAACCAGTATCAAAAGATTGGGACCGTTCCCTGCATTTTTCAGACCACAATGCTCTGAAGCTAGAACACAATCACAAGAGGACATTGGGAAAAAACTCAAATACATGGAGGCTAAGGAGCACCCTTCTAAAGAATGAATGGGTCAACCAGGAAATTAAAGAAGAATTGAAAAAATTCATGGAAACAAATGATAATGAAAACAAAATGGTTCAAAATCTGTGGGACACAGCAAAGGTGGTTCTGAGAGCAAAATATATAGCGATACAAAACCTTTCTCAAGAGGAGT
>ML093134.1:71133-96349 GCA_003697995.1 Taxidea taxus jeffersonii | reverse complement strand
TCCCTGAAAAAGCTTAATTTTAAGGGCACTTTAAAAAACACAATATTTGTCTGATATTTTTGTTTAAACAGAAGCAAGACCTTTATAAATGTAGGCCTCACTGTAATAACCATAACAAATAACTCCAATTTGTATCAGTGGGATGATACATAAAATAAGCCACTGGATACACTGTTTAAAAGACTCTAGAATTATTTTAAAGTTATTCCTGTCTAATTTATATTATGTTGTATTAAAAAAATTTATTCAAAGCAAAATTAATCTAAGCCAGGGGGATGGATGGTGGAAATTAAGCAGAATTTAATTTGCATATTTCCTGGCTTATATTCTTTCTTTCCCTTTTTCTTAAAAATAGCATGTTGTGAACTTTGGGTGGGAAAATGAAATTTTAAATCTGAATCTAATGATTAATATACTTGAAATAGTCAACTTGTGGAAGTTTGGAATTAAGGGAAACAATTTATTGTAAAAATTAAGGACAATGACATTACTGACCCACCTCAAAGAGTCAAGCCTAACTTTGTTAATACTTTGGCCACAAGATCAAATTATGTGGTGAGGAATTTACCTTTTCGACACTTCGTCGAATTCTGGTTTCACCTCTCTTGGCATTTTCCTGAGCTTCTTTTAAGCTGTTAAGAAAGAGAACAGTTGGTCAGTTTCTGACTCATATTTTCAGGGTCCAGTTCTGTGCTAGGCACTTTCATATCCTTGGCCATACCTAGTTAAACATATTAACTTACAGGAGAGGAGCTTTTCCGTCTCCAATTCCAGCCAGAAAATTGCCAAAGATAAGGAAGGGTGTGAAACTGACTCACTGACAGTCAATTAAAGGCTTTGTTCTGTAAAAGTAGGTGGGTGTGACTCCTTGACTGACAAATGGAGATTGTCAGGGAAAATTCCCTTTAACTGGCAGAACCAAGAGCTTTTTAACATAATGCTGTGACAAGGGTGAAACCAAACTGAGCACTTGAAGTACTCCTTTCCACACCCTTATGTAAACCTTTTCTATACCTTGTAAAGTATTTATTTGCCTTCTTGTAAAATCACCAAGGTTAAAAAAAAAAGTGACATTGAGCTTCTGAGTCCTCTTGTATTTGTTACCTAATTACAATCCCATCCGGAGACAGACATTATTATTAGTTCCGTAGAGGAAGAAACCAGGAGTTAGTTCTCTTTTTTAGCTAGTGCATGAAAACAGAAATTCACAGAATTGTGGTGAGTTGGAAAACTAAATTCACATTTCGCCTAGATAAGAATGTAGAAATTAGGCTTATTTCCTGTCTGGAAACCAGATATAATCACTGTTTTGTAAACCTGATAGGACATGCCCTTGAATTCTCTGGCAGCACACTGCAATTTTCAAAGGCAGGTGTGAAATTTATTAATCTGTTAGATCTTTCTTTGTCCTGATTTTAAAGATCCAGGGATGTAAAAGGAGCACTTAAAAGCCTGCTGACATATAGAGAGTCTATATCTTGTTTAACAGTCAGAATATTAAAGACTCATTGGATCTTCACTTCTCAGCCTTAGTACTCACAGATGTTAGGCACTCAGAGAAAGTTAACCCTATCCTTCCCTTTACTAAAGTTCCACCTTCTATAGTAATAAGAAGGCAGCCACATGACATTACTGGTATTATTTTAAATTAGACTGTCGTTTCTAGTAAGAGTCTCTGTACATATTCAAATGAAGCAATGCCTGTCAAACGACTGACCTAGTTTATTCCAGGAAGGTGTTTTCTAAATTGTAAAATATTGTGCCTTATAAAATACTGTGCATTGTCCTATCATTATAATTAAGCAAAAGAAGAGTCTTGAATTTAATAACTAACATAATTACCTTATCCATGCCTTTTAAGAAACTCTAGCAGATGATATGAATTAAAAAGAAAAGAAGCCATTCAGAGAGCAAAGGATTATTTCACCTTACAAAGAATTGTATGCTTCATGAAAAGGACTGTATCTCTCTGAAAAAGAGTGAGAAAAAGAGTGATTCTGGAGTGACTGTCAGGAAGGTGAGAAAAAGAGTGATTCTGGAGTGACTGTCAGGAAGGCAACCGAGTATGTCCTCTTTAAGTCCACTACTTAAAGAGTGGGGATGATGATACTTACAAAAGCTCAGCACACATGGCACACTTATTGCCATGTGTTTTGCCATCAGGGCCAAGAACTGGATCGTTTTCCCTCGTGCATCCAAGTCTTCCATCCTTCACATAAGGCCGAAAAGCACTACATACATCCTGAAGAACAGGGAAAAGAACTTAACATTCACCATCCTGATTGTAATGACTTCCACACAGTTTTCGGAAATCGTATAGTACTCAGTGTTTCTCTGTCCAATGTATCCTAGCCACCTAGAACAATGCCTAGAAGTAGCTTAGTAAGTGCTGCATAATTCATGAGGTTACATATGGTGCTCATTTACTTATCCATTTATTAGTAAACACAGATACCCTAGTAAGTGCTAGAACTAAGGCGGAACACAGTCCTTGTACTCAACTTGCTCACAATCTACTGGATAACACAAAGAGACATTTAAAATATGATGTGCTAACTGTCCTGGTAGGTGCTCTAGGAGCATAGAAAAGGCACCAAATCTTGACTTAGGAAATACATTCAGCTAGAAAAAGTCAAGTGTGACATGTCTGAGATACTCATTTCTTTCGTCTATAATCACAAGCGCACAGAATGTTAGCAAAGAGAAAAGCTATTTAATCCAAATCCCATTTTTTGATATGGCAACACTGGTAGTGTGGTAAGTAACTTGTCCAAGGTCTCCTGACAGCAAGTGACAGTGCTAGGGTTTCAATTCAGATTGACTGATTCATAATGCCCTTTCTACTACAAGTATAGTTTCCTTTCGATGGATGGATGGATGGATGGATGGGCTGATTTTTTTTTTTCCATAGAAAGCAGAAAAAGAGCTGAACATTCTAACTACCAGTGTCACCTGCTCCAGTTGTAGGAATCAACTGCTTTTCATCTAAACAGGCAGTGCCCAATCTCATGTAAAGCAAGAATTGCTCTTTTCCTAACACTCCACACCAAAGAAAGAAGAGGAGAGCATCTTCTTTCTCTCTAAAGTCAGCCTCCCAAGATTTCCCACCATTTGACACTTGTCCTCACCTGCTCTGGATTACTGGTCTCACACTCCCCTTCGCTTTTTATGCCAACTTGGGACCTGGTTTTACTGGAATTGAAAGTCAGGAGACACAGAAGTTTAGTATCACAGAACTTCTTACCATTCAAAAATAACTTATTGTCACTGTATTATGATTCTCCTTTGCACTTGAAAACAGATGTCACATTGCATTCTTTTCCTCACTTAATCTTTCTAATGAGAGCTTATGTTTACAGCTCGGAGTTGAAGAAATAGAATTATGTTGGAGGGCTTATAAGAGTCAGATCTATAAATATTATTTCTAGAATTTTCTTTCCTATGTCTAAAGAGAATCCATATCAGAAGAGAAGGAAAAAGTATACCTTATAACTAGATAGTAGATGTCCCCAAAGAACTATGCTGTTGTTGATGATGTTGTTTTGAATATATGAATTCAAGCTCATAGATCTAACATCCTACTATATGATTCTTTGTTTGGATTATGCTGACTAATACTTTGGTTGTCACGGAAAGTACCTAAATTCCCAAGAATTAGGTTGATTCAGTCTAATAGAGCTTTAACGCTATCTGAAAACAGAACCATAAATGTAAAATATATGTCCTACTTTTTAAAAAGGTAAGGCAGCTTAAAACCACAGCCTGTGTATAATAATGAAAAAACAACATAAGGAGAAAAATGAAGTTATTAAAAGTGATAAGAAAAAAGTTATATCAAAAGATAACCTCTGAGGGAAACAAATAAACAAAAAAATCGAATCCCAATGTTATTGCAGAGTCTCCTAGTAAACAAAGCTAAGGAAGAAACCCAATGAGCAGTAGAGCCCTCACTGTATAATGCAGGAAGCATACCAGAAATTAGGGATGAGAAATTTAGACCTGAAGAGATTTAAACATTCTATCACAGGACCCTCCATATAAAACACAATAGTAGTTAAATGTACAGTGTGCTCATAATAGTATTACAAAATACATATCTAATAAAACCTGTCTGTTCTCTGTATGTATGTCTGTATTTTCCATTTATGTTGACCACTCGTAAGAGGTGAAGGCATTAATTTCAGACTGCATCTCTGAAAATGCAAAAATGCAAAGGATCAGAGTGATTTAATTCAGTTGTATTTTGGTAAAGATACTTATGACAAGAAGGGATAACTCTTGCACAATCCTGACGACTGAATGTTTATCATATCCTTTATTGGCTTCAAGCACTGGTTGCTTTATATTTGCAAAAACTGAAGAGCAGACAATTTAAGACTGAGGCCACAGGCTAGAACCTGTGAAGCAGGGTGTGCCATCTTGCTGACTGAAGGCAACTGACAACCAAACTTAGCACTGAGGATAAAGAATGAAATGGGGACAAAATGTTGGACAGCGAGATGCATTAGCTATGTGACAAAGGTCGAATCAACGGGGAGAAGTTCAATATTAAAAGTTCCAATTATCTATTATAAATTACTGAGCACTAAATGAAAAAAAAATCACTTAATGATTAAATAATTCTCTGTGAACAAAGTTATGCTCCTAGATAGAAAGAAGTGGACAGATGTCTGTTACGTGTAAGTAAGTGTATGTACATACATGTGTGCTTATATGTGCACACAGGGAGATACACAGATTTAGATCTATCAGATGTCTATCTACTTCACAGAGACACTGATAACTATCTGATAAACTGCACAAAGGCGCTTTGTAAAATATAAAGTGTTGCACTACGTATTTTTTTCCATAAGAATAGTAAAAGGAGTGGTCCTAATAATTTATGGCTGGCTAGCTCTCACAAAATGAATTGATATTTTAAAGAGTGGAAGAAAAAACTGTGTCATGCACTTATATGGAGAGCGTGTTTTAGGGAGAAAGCCTGCTGCAGATACTCACGCATTCTCAGCACACAGCGCGCATTTGTTGCTGTAGGTTTTCCCATCTGTGCCACAAATGGCTGCGTGGTCAAAGGTACAAATAAAATCCCCATTTCTCTCTTCTTTCCTGAAGTCATCGCAATTCAACTGCAAGAGACATTATCAAGGAACATCAAAATAGAAGAGATAAAATATTTGTTAGATACATAAATAGGTTAACATTTTAAACTCACAACAATATAACTTACTGAAGAACAAAACAGACTGCATGGATAACATTATGGATAATAAAACATGGCCCAAGAACAGAGATGTAATTAGATTTCAGGACAAAGAATTGCTATTTGATCTCAGCCACTTGCCATCTGGTGAGGTAGGCTAAGTCTCCTCTCTGAAACTTTGTATATACTGTTTATCAGATCCTGCCCTCCTTCTCTGCAGAGTGGCAATGAAGTCTAATAGATAATGATAGGAAAGCTCTCTGAAAACTCTAAGCTGCAATAAAGTTTTTATTATTATAGATCAGGGTAGTGATCAAGAGCCAGATTGTTGGGCTCATAATTCTAACTCTTCCACATCATGCTGTGTGATGTGGGAGTTACTTAATCCCTCTGTGCTTTAGTGTCCTTATTTGCAAAATACAATAGTACCAACCTCTCAACATTTTAAACGGTTTTCAGTGTACGAATATGTGCACAGCATTTACAATGGTGCATAACATGTCAAAACCACCTACTGTTATTATTTTAAACATTTTCTACACTGACAATCAAGCCAATCATGAAACATGTTTTGGGGATGATGGAAGAAATCCCCAATCTCAGCTCAAATAATATGACACATACTTAGGGACATACCTGTATGGTGAGGAAAACAACTACACTAGGTGGTAACTGGAAACTAGGATTTGATTCTCACCTCCACCACCCACTCACTTCACCTCTTTGAACCTTACTTACCTGACAAATGGAAATTCACACCCCATCTGTACCACAGATTTGTGCTGAGCATCATTTTTTGGCAACACTATTGTGACATGAGCTAACTAAAGAAAACCTAGACTTAACTTGAATTTAATTTCTATCTAAAAGCAAAGAATGACACTGGAGAATTGTTCAGTTATTATATCACATGACAAAATAAATTTTTGATGTTATTGTCATAACACAAATATTTTAAATATAGATATGGAACACTTAGAATATAGACCTGTGACCTGGTATGTTACACAATAGAAAAAATAAAAGAATAATGGATACAAATACATAGTGAATTTGTGAACCAAAACATTACATTGAGGAATACTTCCAAGAGACAATAAAAAAGGAAAAAGAATTTTACTTTATTTATTTATCAAGATTTTATTTATTTATTTGAGAGAGAGAGAGCCTGAGAGGGGGAAGGGGCCGGCAGCAGGAAAAGCAGAGTCCCTGCTAAAACAGGAAGCCCAATGTGGGACACGATCCTGGGACTCCAGGATCATGGCCTAAGCAGAAGGCAGTCACTTAACCAACTGAGCCACCCAGGTGCCCCAGAAAAAGAATTTTAAACAGGAAAAAAAAAAAGCTATGGAAATAACCCACTATTCATGTCATCCGTTTGGGAAGAAGTTAAAATAGAGTGAAGGTAAATAATAACTATATGTGTTATTTCATTTATTTGGTTGTTCATTTGTTCCTCAAAATTTGCTAGGCTCTGAGTTTCTACTAGACGAAGACACTGCAAAAAAAAAATTGAAATGTGTTCTAAGGAACTTACAATCTGATGAGAAGTTAAAGACCATAAATATGATAATTTTGAATTAAAATAAGTGCTATTATGGGGCGCCTGGGTGGCTCAGTGGATTAAGCCACTGCCTTTGGCTCAGGTCATGGTCTCTGGGTCCTGGGATCGCCCATGGGGTTCTCTGCTCAGGGGGGAGCCTGCTTCCCCCTCTCTCTCTGCCGGACTCTCTGCCTAATTTTGATCTCTCTCTCTCTCTGTCAAATAAATAAATAAAATCTTAAAAAAAAAAATAAATGCTATTAAAAATAACTTGAACAATAACTAGAATGGTGGTTATTTTAAATAGAGTGTCAAGAAAGATTTCTCTGTAAAGGTAACATTCGAGGTGAAATGGGATTAATGGGGAGAAACCAGCCATTAGAGCTCTGAGGGAAGGACATTCCAGGCCTAGAGAACTGCAAGTGCAAAGGATTTGTGATAGGAACTAGACTGTCCTGTTTAAGGGGCACAAAGAAGTGTGTCTGAGGCATAAGGAAAAAGCGGGAGAACTGCTGGTTTTCTCTCTAAGGTTATTTCTGAAGAAACCACTAAAGCATGGGTGACATGGATTGATTTTATTAACTTGGGACAATCACTGCTCTCCCTCTTCAGCAAAAGCAACAGCAGCATACTAGGTCACAGGTGTTGGAAGGGTGATGATAGGGCAGATAAAAAGCCCAGCTGTGAGGTGATGAGAACAGGTGTGGGTATTTACTACTCCACCTCCTCCTCCCCCTCCAAACTCCAAGGGCTGGTAGGTCACAACCTGGAGAGAACACCTCTTCCTATTGCTAACAGTTTCTGAAAACTTACAGATGGATTCCCAACCTGGTGGACTGGCAACAGACTGGAGGGGCAACGCTGGTTCCAGAACCTCCTGATCTAGGCTTTATCCCTTTTCCTATCCTTACACTCACCAGAGAGGCAGAGACTGAGTGTAGTCTTGAACACCATCACACTCAGTGTAGCAGAAAAAATAACTAAAGCTATTATGGAATCTTAGAATAGAAATACCTGTATATGTGAGGAACAAAACATAAAAGAAATATGGTAATGTGAGCAAGATTCAGTATCAGTTGAAGCAGAATTATCAGAATGCACAGAAAAATAATTTTTCAAGAGTGTAACCATGCTTTAGAGAAAATATCTGCAATATGAAACAAGAAAAAAAGAAGTTATAACGGGAAAAAAAGTGGAAGTTTTAAACATGGAAAATATTTAAATGGTTAAAAATAAAACAGTAGAAAGAATAAAAGTAGGATAGGTACAAATACCTAATGAATTTATAAACCAGAAGATTAGATCAAGAAACTCTTAGAGAAGTAATCATAAAGAAAAATGAATTTAAAATAGAAGAGAAAATCTAAACAACATGGGGAATAGAATTAGAAGTCTCAAAAAGGAGGCAACCATATATAGGAAAAATATTTGAAGAAATAGGGAACATTTCTAGAATCAATGAAAAATTAAAAACAAAAACAAGAGAAGTAGAGAAACAGCCATAGCAACTCAAAGATGGAATCCAGTCAATAACAAATTAGAGAAGTTTAAGGCTTTTTTTTTTTTTCAAGATTTTATTTATTTATTTGACAGAGAGAGAGTCATAGGTCACAAGTAGGCAGAGAGGCAGGCAGAGAGAGAGGGAGGAAGCAGGCTCCTTGCTAAGCAGAGAGCCCAATGTGGGCCTAGATCCCAGGACCTGAGATCATGACCTGAGCTGAAAGCAGAGGCTTAACCCACAGAGCCACCCAGGTGCCCAAAGGTTAGGGCTTTTAACCAAATAAAAGCAAGCTAACATATGTTAGGGGAGAAGATACAGATTGAACAATAAACAGTGGCATTAGTAATAGTGATGATAAACAATTATAAATACGGGTATTTGGTTAAGGGGAGTCATAGTAAGAGCCAAAATAGGTATGCAACCTTTAACTTATCATCAAAGAAAACTGAAAGGAAGAAACTACTTTTAAAATAACTTTTTAAAAGTCTGATAACTGAAAATATGAAAAATTAGGAGAACTAAGTCCAACAGAAATAACAAACTATAAATGAGCTATACACACAAATTAAAATACAATTTGTGCTTGGATTTAAAAAACAGGATTAAGTAGGTATGGATGATAAAAGAAAATTAAAATTAAAGAGCACACAGATACTGACACAATAGGATAAGAAAAGATATGAGGTAAAAATGAATAAGAAGAGAGCAGATGCAGTAATATTAATACTGAAGATATAGAATTCAGCCCAAAATGCATTACAAGTGACAAAAAACACTATGTAAAGTAGAAGGGAAAACAGAACATAAGGGTATAATAATTACTGAGCATTTGTTCACGTGATAATATAGGTTCTACCTCCGTCAGACTGCAACCAAAAAAATTTGATAGAGTAAGATAAATCAGTAACTGGATTTATGGATTTTAGCATATACTTCTCAGAAACTGATAGATCAAGGAAAAAATTAAGATGCTTAAGCCATTAGATTTTTATAGAAAACTATATCCAGGAAACAGCAAATAAACATTTTTTCCAAGACATAGAAAACATTTATAAAAGTGGAATATTTATTAGGCCACTCAGAAAGTCTTCAGAAATTCAAAGGATCAATGTCACATGGTATATGTTCTCTGCCCAAGAAATATTTGGCGAAGAGTGACAAACGGAAACACTTCAACCACAAATCCCGAGATAGATGATCATTAGTATCTTTACATACCCTTGTCATGGAATCTTAAAATTAAAAATTTTAATGCTCAATCCATTATAAAACGTGCAGCAGAGAAAACATAAAGAAATAAGAACAAGTGACACAGGTAATAAAAACAATAGAGAAGATTAACAAAAAAGCTGATACTCAGATTTCTATGACAGTTGGTAAGAGAGAGAGAAGATGAAAATAAAAACACATGCAATAATCATTTTAAATAACTATATAAAAATTGACATTTATACACAACAAAAACATATTATCAGTATCTATATGCCAAAACATCTGAAAACCGAAATAGAGATAGAGCTACCAAAAAAGTGTAAAATACCTACAGTGGTTTGATAAGAAAAGTGGAACAGACCAATAGCATTAATCCCATTGATGAACTCGTCTAAGATACTCCCTCCTCAAAATGCCCAAGTACTAACAGCTTTAAAATCAACTGTCTAAACTGTTAAGAAAAAAGGAAAACTTGTACTGAGTAATAATAATTTACAAGTTATTCCAAAAATCGAGAAGGTATGTAAACTGAAAAATAATGGTAGACAGTTTTATTGAGGTTTTACTTACATGCCATAAAATGCATGAATTTTGGTAAATTTATGGAGGTGTATAGCCATCACCATAGCTCAGTTTTAGAATACTTCCATCACCATAAGAGTTTCCCCTGTGCCCATTTACAGTTAATCCCAGTTCCCAGCTCTAGCCTTAGGCAGCCAGATTTTTCTGGTTATAAATTTACCTTTTCTGGATATTTCTTATAAATGGAATCATAAATATGCAATTGTTTGATTCCAGCTTCTTTCACTTTGCATAATGTTTCTTAGGTTCATCCATGCCATAACAGTATCAGGGGCACTTTCCTTTTATTTCTGAATAAAATTCCACTCTATAAATGTAGCTCATTTTGTTTATCCGTCACCAGCAGACCTGCAGACATTTAGATTGTTTCCGGTTTTGGATTATTACAAAGAATACTGTTATGAATATTCACATGCATGGCTTCGTGTGTCCATATGTCTTCACTTCAATGGGGCAGATTCTTCGGACCAAATTTATTAGGTCATATGGCAAATTTATGTTTCACTGCGTAAGAAGCAGCCAGACTGTCTTCCAATGTAGTTGTGCTCTTGAATACTCTTTCCTGCCATCTCTAAGTGTTCCAGTTTGTCCACAATCTTAACAACATTCTGTATTTTCCGTTTAAGGATTTACAGCCATTCTTGTGGGTGTATAATAGCACCTCACTGAGGTTTTAATATGCATGTCCCTACATAATAATAATGTAAAACATCTTTTTAAGTGCTCACTAGCCATTACATTTTTAGTGTAATGGCTATTTCTAATTGAGTTGTCCTCTTATAATTGAGTTATAAAGAGTTCCTTACATATTGTAGATGGAAGTCTTTTACCTCATGTATGAGTATTTCTCTCAGTCCATACTTGTTTTTCTATTGTCTCAGTGATTTCACTTGAAGCCCAAATGTTTGTACAGGCATACTTTGGAGACACTGAAGGTTTGGTTCCAGCCCACCGCAAAAGCCAAATATCTCAATAAGGTAAGTCAAATGCATTATTTTTTGTTTTCCAGAATATGCAGAAGTTATGTTTATACTATCCTGTAGTCTTTTAAGGGTGCAATAGTGTTATGTTTAAAAACACAATGTCCACACCTTAATTAAAAGATACTTTTTTTGCTAAAAAATTATCATCATCATCTGAGCTTTCAGTGAGTCTTCCTCTTTTTGCTAGTTGAGGGTCATGTCTCACAGATCAGGGTGGTGGTGGCTGAAGGCTGGCGTGGCTGTTGCAATGTCTTAAAATAAGGCAACAATGCAATGTGCCACATCGATGAACTCTCCCTTTCATGAATGATTTCTCTGTGGCATGTGACGATGTTTTGACTGCATTTTACCCACAGCAGAACTTCTTTCAAAACTGGGAGTCAGTCTTCTCAAACCCTGATTTATCAACTGAGTTTACAGAATATTCTAAATCTTTTATTGTCATTTCAACAATCTTCACAGAATCTTCACCAGGAGTAGATTCCAGCTCAAGAAACCATATAAGTGACTCCTCGGGGCACCTGGATGGCTCAGTTGGTTAAGCACCTGATTCTTCGTTCTGGCTCAGGTCATGCTCTCAGGCTCATGGCATGGAGCCTCATGCTAGACTGTGTAGTGAGGAGTTTGCTTGAGATTCTCTCTTTACCACCGCATCTCCCCAGTGCCTCCCCTCAAATAAATGAATAAAAATCTTAAAAAAAAAAAAAAAAAAAGAAGTGACTGCTCATAGGTTCAAGTTTCATCACAAGATTGCGGTAATTCAGCCACACTCAGCCTGCACTTCTGGAGAATACTTGCTATTCCCACCATATCTGTAGTTGCTCCCTCCAATGAAGTCCTAAATCCCTCAAAGTCATTCGTGAAAGTTGGAATCAACTTCTAAACTCCTGTTAATGTTGAGACTGTATTTTGACCTCTTCCCATGAATCACAAATGTTCATAATGGCATCTAGAACAGTGAATCCTTTCAGAGGTTTTCAATTTACTTTGCCCAAAGCCATCAGAGAAATTATTATCTATGGCAGCTAGAGCCTAACAAAGTATATTTCTTAAACAATAAGACTTAAAAGTCAAAATTACTCCTTGTTCTATGGGCTGCAGAATGGATGTTGCATTAGTGGCCATGGAAACAACATTAATTTCATTGTTCTTCTCCCACTGAAGATCACTGATCACAGATAACCATAAAAACTTACAGTAATGAAGTTTTGAAATATTAGGAGAATTACCAAGATGTGACACAGAGACATGAAATGAGCAACTGCTATTGGGAAAATGCTATCAATAGACTTGTTTGATGCAAGATTGCCACAAACCTTCAATTTGTAAAAATATCTGAGATGCACAATAAAGCAAGTGCACTAAAATGAAGTATGCCTGTAATTTTGATGAAGTCCAACTTATTAATTTTGTATTTATGGAGCATGGTTCTGGTTTCATATTTAAAAACTCTGTCTAACCCGAATTCATGAATTTCTTCTGTTACATTTTAGCCCAGAAATGTTATAGTTACGACTCTTAAATTTGAGACTCTAATCCATTTTGAGTTAATTTTTGTGGATGATGTAAGGTAAGAATCTAAATTTATTTTTATGGATATTAAATTTTCCAAGCATTCGTTTATCTTGACAAGTCAGTCAAATATTTGACCATAAATGGAAAGAATATCAATTCCATTCCACTGCACTGATCTTTATGCCTGTCCTTAAACCAGTAACACCTTGTTTTGTTCACTGTCATTTTATAATATATTTTGAAGTCAGTTACTATTGGGTGTCCCAACATTTCTACATAAATATTAAAATTAATTTGTTGATTTCTACCAAAAAAAGGCCAGTAGGACTTCGTAGGGCATATGTAGAATTTATAAATTAATTTTGGGAGAATTGCCATCTTGATAATAATTTTTGGATTGTTCATTGCTGGTATACAGAAATACAATGCAGTTTACATTACTGATTTGTATACTGAAATCTTGCTAAACTTTCTTGCTTAACTCATTCTCTAGCTTCTTTTTATGGATGCTCAGGATTTTCTATATACAGTATCATGTACCTACAATGAAAAAAAATTACTTCCCTTCCAAGCAGAGTATCTTAATTAATTTAGAAATTTTGCCTTGGGGCACCTGGATAGCTCAGTCGTTAAGCATCTGCCTTCAACTCAGGTCATAATCCCCTGGTCCTGGGATCAAGCCCCTCATTGGGCTCCCTGCTCTGCAGGAAGCCTGCTTCTCCCTCTCCCACTCCCCCTGCTTGTGTTCCCTCTCTTGCTGTCTCTCTGTGAAATAAATAAATAAAATCTGTAAAAAAAAAGAAAAGAAAAGAAAAGAAATTTTGCCTTATAATATTGAATATATCCACCAGCTCAATGTTGAATAGAAGTGGTGTGTTGAATAAAAGTGATAAGAGCAATCATCTTCACTTTCTTCTAGTCTTAAGGTAAAAGTATTCACTCCCTAACCATTAAGTATGATGTTAGTAATAGCTTTATCATAGATGTCCTTTATCAGCTGAGGAAGTTTTTATCTATTGGTAGTTTTGTGCATGTGAGTTTGTGTGTGTATTTTGAGTGTTTGAAAGAGAGAGAGAGACAGAAGAGTGTTTTTTATCTTGAATGACTGTTAGATTTTGTTAAATGCCTTTTCTGCCTCTATTGAAATAATGATGTAGTTTTGTCCTTTATCAATATGGTGTACTAGATTTTCTGTTGTTAAGCCAACCTTTCTTTCCTAGAATAATTCCCTTTGGTCATGGTTTTATCTTTTGTTGTTGTTGTTGTGGATTCTGTTTGCTAATATTTTGTTAAATATTTTTCTATGTATGTTTATGAAAAATATTTGTCAGTAGTCTTTTATAGTTGTGATATCTTCCTTTGGATTTTGTATCAAAATAATACTGGCTAATAAGTGTTACTTCTTCTATTTCCTGAATGAGTCTATAAAAGATTAATATTATTTCTTCTTTCAGTATTTGGTGGGGGTCAACAACAAAATCTGAACTTTTCTTTCACTTAATCATGGATTCAACTTGTTTACTTGCTATACATCTATTTTGATTTTTTTATTTCTTCTTGGGTCAGTTTTTGGTAATTCATGTATTTCTAGGAATTTGTCTATTTCATGTCAGTTGTCTACTTTTTGGGCACAAATTTTTTCATAATATTCTACTATAGTCCTTGTAGTTTCTCTAGGGTATATAATGGTATTTCATATTCCATTCCTGATTTTGGTAATTTTTGTTCTCTCACTTTTTTTTTCTTTTTTGGTAGGGCAATTTGTCTAAAGGTTTACCAGCTTTTTTTTTTTTTTTTAAGATTTTATTTATTTATTTGACAGACAAGTAGGCAGAGAGGCAGGCAGAGAGAGAGGAAGGGAAGGAAGGGAAGCAGGCTGCCTGTTGAGCAGAGAGCCCAGGCCGATGCAGGGCTTGATCCCAGGACCCTGAGATCATGACCTGAGCCAAAGGCAGAGGCCCAACCCACTGAGCCACCCAGGCGCCCTTACCAGCTTTGTTAATCTTCTCAAAGAACCAACATCTGGTCTATTAACTTCCTATTATTTTAATGTTTTGTATTTTATTGATTTCTGCTCTGTTCTTTAATATGTCCCTCCTTCTGCTTGATTGAGGTTTAGTTTGCTCTTCTTTTTCTAAGTTTCTTAATGTAGAAGTTAAGATTATTAATTTGTAACCTTTCTTCTTCTCTGATTTAGGTATTTAAAGCTCTATACAATGCTTTAGCTAAGCTCATAAGTCATGAATTGAGTTTTTATATTTCTTCAGTTCAAATTATATTCTAATTTCTCTCAATATTGTTTCTTTTATCCTTCAGTTATTTAGAAGTATGCTGCTTCTTACTGTCCAAATATCTGGGGATTTCCCTAATTTCTTGCTCTTGTTGGTTTTCTAGTCAATTCTGTTTTTCAAAAAACATACTTTGTATGATTTTAATTATTTTAAATTTAATGAGATACATTTTATATCCTAGCATTAATCTATTTTGCAGACTGTTTCACTGTTACTTGAAAAGAATGTACCTTCTGCAATCGCTGGGGAAACACTCTGTATATTTCAGTTAGTTCCTAGTGTTGTTCAAGTATTCTATATCATTGATATTTTGTCTAGTTCTATCAATT
The DNA here is from genome assembly GCA_003697995.1 of Taxidea taxus jeffersonii. Taxonomy (NCBI): domain Eukaryota; kingdom Metazoa; phylum Chordata; class Mammalia; order Carnivora; family Mustelidae; genus Taxidea; species Taxidea taxus. Next base: position 81,193 of record ML093134.1, on the reverse strand, counting down.
TTTAACAGTAGAGTATTAAAATTTCTAATTATTATTGCTAAATTGTCTATTTTTTCATTTAATTATAGAATATCTGGTTTTATACATTTTGAGCTTCTGTTAGTAGGAGCATATACATTTATAATTGTTATATATCCTGGTGGGTTAATACTTTTGTATTACAAAATGTCCCTATTTGTCTCCAATAATATTATTTGTATTAATGTCTATTTTATCAAATGGTAATGTAGCAAATCTTGCTCTCTCATGTTATATTTGGCCTGGTATCACTCATCATTTCAAACTTCTTCTGTCTTTGGGCTTAAGGAATACCTAATGGAGATAGTTTATAGCTGTTTTTTTTTAAAGATTTTATTTATTTATTTGTCAGAGAGAGAGGGTGAGAGAGCAAACGAGCACAGGCAGACAGAGTGGCAGGCAGAGGCAGAGGGAGAGGGAGAAGCAGGCTCCCTGCCGAGCAAGGAGCCCAATGTGGGACTCGATCCCAGGACGCTGGGATCATGACCTGAGCCGAAGGCAGCTGCTTAACCAACTGAGCCACCCAGGCATCCCATATAGCTGTTTTTTTTTTTTTAATCAGACAAAAATCTCCACTTTTGACTGAAATATTTAAATTATTTACATTTAGTGTAATTATTGATATATTTATATTTGCTATGTTTCTATTTGTTTTCAATATGCTTTTGTGCTTTTTTACTTCTTTAATCCCCACTACTGCCTTCTTTTTGGTTAAATATTTCTAGTGCATCTTTTTAACTATTGTGTTCATTTTATTTATTTATTATATTTGTTATTTTCTTGCTGGTTACTCTGGTAATTGCAATATGCCTCCTAGTTTATCACAATCTATTAAAGATTAATATTTAATTCTGGTAAAATATAGAAATTTTGCCCCAGTACAGCTCTTTTATTCCCCTTTGTACTATAGTTATCTTAAGTATTTTATCCATACACCCAATAAAATAGCACTGTAATTATTGCTTTATATATTATATCTTTAAAAGGAACTAGGTGAGATGCACCTGGCTGTCCACGTCAGTAGAGCATGGGACTCTTGATCTTGGTGAATTCAAGCCCATATTGGGTGTGGAGATTACTTGAAAAATAAAATCTTTAAAAAATGAAAAATAGGGACGCCTGGGTGGCTCAGTTGGTTGGGCGGCTGCCTTCGGCTTGGGTCATGATCCCAGCGTCCTGGGATCGAGTCCCACATCGGGCTCCTTGCTCGGCAGGGAGCCTGCTTCTCCCTCTGCCTCTGCCTGCCTCTCTGCCTGTGCTCGCTCTCTCTCTCTCTCTAACAAATAAATAAATAAAATCTTTAAAAAAAATGAAAAATAAATAAAAGAAACTAAATGAAAATAAGGGAAATATATTTATAAAGTAGTTCATATTAACATATATATTTATCATTTCTGGTGCTTTTCATTTCTTTCTGTAAGTCCAAGTTACCATCCAGGAGTCATTTCCTTTCAGCTAATGCACTACTCTTATTATCACTTATAAGACAGGTCTGAAGGCAACAATTTTCTCAGATTTCACTGATTTGGAAATATCTTTATTTGACTTAATTTTCATAGATTAATTTTGGTGGATATAGAATATTGATAAACTTTTTTTTTTTTTTTTTAGAACTTTGAGCATGCCATTCCATTGTCTTCGGGCCTTTATTATTTTAGATGAGAAGCCAGTCATCAATTGTAACCAGTATAAAGAATGTGTCATTTTTCTTTTGCCACTTCAAACATTTTCTCTTGATTTCAACATTTTGATCATGATGGCCTAAGTTCTCTTTATATTTATCCTATCTTTTTATATTTATCCTATTTGGGACTTGTTGAAATTCTTGAATGTAATGAGTAATTTTTTAAAAAATACAGTGTGATACATTTTAGGCCATTATTTCTTGAAATAATTGTTCTATTTTATCTCTTTTTTATTTTTGGTATTTCTATTGCACATGTTTTGGCATGCCTGCTACCTCAGAGACTCTGTGGCTCCATTTTTCATCAGTATTTTTCTCTATTTCTATTGTTAACTTTTATTGATCTTTCTACAAGTTTAGTAATTCTTTCTTATGCAACCTCAATGCTGCTTTTGAAGCTCTCTACTGAATTTTTTATTCAACTTATGCTTGTCAACTCCAGAATTTCTATTTGAGATATATACCATTGTCTATCTCCATCTCTATCTCCTGAAAATTTCTATTTGTTTATTCATTGTCATTATACTTTCCTTTAATAATCCAACTGTGGTTTTCTTTAGTATTTGAATATTTTTAAAATAGCTGCTTCAAGTCTGCATGAAATCTAACATCCAGAGATACTCAGATAGTTTCCACTGGCTTTTCTTTCCCTGAGTATGGGTCATACATTCCAGTTACTTTGCATATTTCACAATTTTTGTTGAAGACTGGATATTTTGAATAATGATTTCACTGTAAAGATTCTTTCTTTTTGTCTTATTGCTTATTTGCATCTTTGGCTGGGCTAACTCTCTGATTTCTTACTGTCCTATAGTGTATAGCTGTTGGTGTGTCTCCCATGAAAATGTTTATAGGTCTTATTTTTTTAAGACAGCCTCTCTAGGTTTTTCTTTATCTATCTCTATAACTTAGTGGTTGGCCAATGATCAGATACAGTTTGGGCTCAAACACCTCAGGCTAATAAGGCTTCCATTGTTTGCAGGTAGGCCTGCTTATACCAGGGAGGGCATTCAAATTTTGGGATATGGTTACATCTACCCCAGCATTTGGTTTCCACTGGGATTTTTTTCCACATGTTTTCTTTTTCTTTCTTTCTTTTTGTTTTTTTCTGGTGCAAAAAAGGTGGTTTTATTAAAGTACAGTAACAGGACCTGTGAGCAGAAAGAGCTGCTTCATGTGTATTTTCTAAGTGCTTGTGCACAGTCTTATGCAGTTAAAGCTTTGTGAATTACTCAGTCCCTCTTTGCTCTCTGCTGCCCATGTATGAAGACTCAGCCAAAAATAAGCTTTCCTCAATCATGCTACAACTTCAGGCTCCTATTCTTAGTGAAAATCATGATAGCCACTGAAAACATCTCTGGAAATGATTGTTGCCCACTACTCTAAATTACTTTAAAAAAGACAGTGCAGTTGCTGACCAAGCAAAAAGAGTGAGATGGCAGTATCCCTAAACAGGAACATCACAGACCACCCCCTGCATTGTTCCTATTAAGAATCTAGCAGTTTTTCAAGCATAAATGCTTGTCAGAGTGACACTGGCTATTGGTCAATTTCCAGAGTGCTATGATTGTTTTGGTCAATTTTGTCTCAATTTATAGTTGTTTTTTGGATAAAGGATTTGCTAACTTCCTTAAATGAAATGAGCAAACTTAAGTGAAATGAGATCTCCAGTAAAATGAAAAATGAAGTGTCTTCATTTTACTTACGAAAATAGTTTCAAATTTTCTAAATGAAATACTAACTATCCAAATTCATTAGTGTATTAAAAATGTGTTATGGTTAAGTATGATTTACCTTAAGAAAACATTAATAGTTTAACATAAGCAAATTTATCAAGAAATTTATTATATTAATAGATTGAAAGAAAAATCAGAAAATTATTTCAATAGTTGTAGAAAAGACATTTGGTAATGATCAAAACAGATTTAGGAGATTAAGAACAGAAAGGAATTTCTAAACTTGCTAAAGTTTATTTATAAAACACCTACAGTAAGTATAGTTATGGAGAAACTCTAGATATATTCCTTTTTTTTTTTAAGATTTTATTTATTTATGTGTTAGAGAGAGAGAGAGAGAGAGAGAGAGCAAGCACAGGCAGACAGAGTGGCAGGCAGCGGAAGAGGGAGAAGCAGGCTCCCTGCTGAGCAAGGAGCCCGATGTGGGACTCGATCCCAGGACGCTGGGATCATGACCTGAGCTGAAGGCAGCAACTTAACCAACTGAGCCACCCAGGCGTCCCGATATATTCCTTTTAATATATGATGAGAGGGCAAACTGATGTTCATTATCATCACTACTGTTTAACTACAAATTCTAGATCCTGGACAATGATATAAGAAGAGAAAAAGAAATAAAGGAGTGATAAAATGGAAAAGGAAGTTATAAAACACCTATTATCTCCTGTTATGCAGATAATGTGATCAACTGCCAAGAAAAAAATGACAGACTCAGGGCACCTGGGTGGCTCAGTGGGTTAAAGCCTCTGCTTTCAGCTCAGGTCATGATTCCAGGGTCCTGGGATTGAGTTCCGCATCAGGCTCTCTGCTCGGCAGGGAGCCTGCTTCCTCCACACTCTCTGTGCCTGCCTCTCTGCCTACTTGTGATCTCTCTCTGTCAAATAAATAAATAAAATCTTAAAAAAAAATGACAGACTCAAAAAACTATCAGAAGTAACAGAAGATATCATAAAGCTGTTTGATATAAGATTAACCTATAGAAATCAACAGAATTTGTCTATACCAACAATAACCAGACAGAAATACCATAAACAACAAAATACCAAACAAAATATCAGTAAAATGACAAATTTTCTAGGTATTAGCAAAAATTATAAAAGTCTGTTGAGAATACTTAATAGATTTCATAAAGCAGACAGAAATGATTATGAATTAATGATAAGGTATTCTGTGCTCTTGAGCTGGGTAGGCTCATATTACAAATAGTCAATTTAACTTAAATTAATTTATAAAATTCTTTGTATCCCTGATGACTTTGTTCCCAAACTCAAGTTGGATTTTACATAAACTCAATAAACTTTTTATTTCCAGTATATGGAAAAATATGTGTCTATGCATAAGTAAGTGAACTTGGAAAAAGATGAATTAAGAAAGGGACCTGAAAAAAAAAAAAAAAGAAAGGGGACCTGCCTTATTAGTTACTGAAGCAATGAGCTCATCTGAACAGAATAGGGAACTCAGAAACACACATATGAACTTGATACCCTACATAGTTGGCAATCTACACCAACGAGAAACATTGATGAGTGAATCAATCAGTTTAAAAAGTAAAAGTCTCTAGATGGACCAAATACATTAAAGATTATGAGGAATTGGACTATGGATGGTAGAAATGAAAATGGTGAAAAGAGGTCATATTTGAGATAGACTTTCAAGACAATACCAATGAGAGTTGTAGCTGGGTTGGATATTAGTGCCGGAAAGTGAAAAAATGACATACTAGTAAAGAAGAAATTGATGTTGCAAGTGAGAAAGGCTGTCTATAGGAGGAAAATTCTTTTTTTTTTCTTTTTTTTAAAAATTTATTTGACAGAGAGATCACAAGTAGGCAGAGAGGCAGGCAGAGAGAGAGGAGGAAGCAGGCTCCCTGGGGAGCAGAGAGCCCGATGCGGGGCTTGATCCCAGGACCCTGGGATCATGACCTGAGCTGAAGGCAGAGGCTTTAACCCACTGAGCCACCCAGGCACCCCATGTAGGAGGAAAATTATTGAATAGGAAGAGCATCTTATTCTGAAAGTGAACATCAGGTTGATTTTTCATGCGAGGAATCTAAGCAGAGAAAGTAGGTAGATTTTTCTCTCTTATGGGGGAAAGTAACAACGAAAACCAGTGTAATTACATGAACCCATTCAAAAACAAACAAGTAAAGATCTAAACAGAAATTACCTGAAGGGCCTGTAGCCAAATATGGACTACCTTAATTTGTAAGTTAAGTATGTTCCTAGGTAGCAAGGCAAGTAATCATAAGGACTTAAGAGGTAAAATTTATAATTCAGGCATAAAATGATAATAGAAAAGTATCATGTCTTAGAATTCCAAAATTTTATTTCTTAAAAATCTTATTTGATTAAAATTCAGTAAATTTATGACTAGGAATATTTCAAAATAGTTTTGTTAGAATTGGTATGTTTGTGTATTTTGGGTTGTTTTTGTTTGTCATTTGCTTGTGTTTTCTATCTTAAAACATCATTGATTAGTTTCTCATGAAGGAAAAAGATGGGAAGAGAGGGTGGAGAAGGAGAATAGATCATACCGAATGAGCATCTCTCTAAATGTGACAACTAAAGGCAGAATTGGAACTTTCCAGGAAACTTTTCTGATCTCCAGAGATGTTTTTAGAGCACAGAAGCTGCTCCCTTTTGTTCAGATAAAGGATTTGCAGTGATTGACCAATTGAGTGGTGACTGTGTTACTGTTTTAAAAGTGAGATCAGTTGAGTTCAAGCAAAGATTGTGGTTAAGTAGATTTACTATGAAGGCTAAGATTCTCAGACATTTCTAAGTAACACTGATGGGGAAAATTTTAGCTTGGTTAGATCAGGGATGTTACAGTAATTTGGGTGTGTCTCCCTTGACTGATTGTTTGAATTATGTGTCAGGGACAGAGAGGAGGAACAGCAAGAAGATACTGGAGAAGAAACTACCCAGGAGACCTGGAGTGATACGAATACTTGTCAGAATTCCTAGTGATAATCCCCAGCTTCATCAACAGCTTACTAAGGAGTTGGCCTCACAACAGGTATGACCCAGTAATTAGGAAATAAACAAATAGCTCTAAATAGAGTCAGACATAATCTTGAAAGCAATAACGACAAGTTGACTTCAAATAATCTCACCTTTTCTGGGGCAGTGGTCCGAGAGGCTTTTGTTAAATAGCTGGCCCTTTTCTGGGATTTTGCTACTTTTTCCCTGGAAGAGAGCAGGGAGTAATATAGCTTAGAATGCTTTCCCAACTTGGGGGATAATAGCATACATGCCAACCTTAATTTTGATTCCTCAGTTCAATCTAGTATATCAGTTGTGGAGGTAGGTATGTGCAGAAATTAGCTAAGGGACCATAAATCTCTCCTCAGTATTGAAAAATATCTCAGACATGATTCTACTTCAGTGCTGAAAAATGTCTCAGACATGGCTCTACAGGAGGCAAGAATCTCTACCTTTAACTGCAGAATCAACAGACTATACTCCCCGACCCCTTTCATGCTTCCAACACCCAGGTGGTCACCAACTCTAAAAGCCATCTCTGCCATCATTGGAATAGTCTCTTTGAAATACCATATTCGCACTGAACCAAAATCTATCTGCTTGTTTTGGTTCTACACTGTAAGGTCCCACAGAGCAAATTCAGAAATTTAAGAGCTTTTATGCCTTGTATATCTCCTTTTCAGTTTAAGAAACCAAGTTTATTCCAACATAATTTAAATAGGTGACAAAAACAATAACTGAGTGAGTGACTTCAAAGAGATAAATAACCTGCCTTGTATGTCTCAAGGCATTTTATTTTTGTTTCAAATTATTTTTTAGTAAATGTACTATATTTCATAGGTTCAGTCTCCTAGGAAGACATCCTATAACAAGAAGGAAGCTTTATAGTAAATAATACATCTGCTGGTTTACATTCAGCTTTTAAGAGACCAGGAATAAGAAAAAATTGCTCAGCTTGCCCTGGATCTCCCCCATCCCCACCCCTTAAATCTTTCCTTTCTTCCTCTATCTTCCACAATTTCTTCACTAGGAGCAGCATATGTGATCACAGCTTCATTATCCCAATATTATTGACTATGTCAAATTAAATCCCCTGAGACATACCCCCTGACATTTAAAATGCTAATTATAATAACATAATTACCTTAAATGGATAAGCTTAGTATAGGCTTGATATCAGTGCTGAAGTTTTGATGGTGGTCAGACATTAAAGATGACCTCCTTGTTCGAAAACCAATTAGAACACTTTGATTTGAGGATTTTCAATGGATAACAAGCGAGAAGGAAATCAAGCTAAGGAGCATTGCATAGATGTCAGTAAACCCCCAGGACACTGACCCTTCCTGAGCTGCTGGGAGGTGGAATCTAAAATCAGTTCTTTAGACCATGTTTTTCTAGCATAATCTGAAATGTTTAAAAACACTGGCAACTCACAGGATTAGGGTGTGTCCCGTTTAAGTTTTTCTACTGGCTGGCTGCCATAAGGAGAATTCGGCATCACTCCCAGGGGACTTTCCTCAGTCCCAAGCGTAAAACAGAGTCAGGGCTTACCATACTCAAAAATTCTTTTTTCCCCCAGAGCCAGAAAACTCAAATTGGGACTACTTCCTCAGAAGACTATTAAGTGCCACATAAAGTATTAACCCTGGATGCTCTGGAATGCTTTGGAATACCATTTGTGTGATTGTTAAAATCTTATCAGGTAGGTAGGTAGCACTTATCCAACTCCACTTGAAGAGGGGTCAGAGTGATCTGCTAAGTATTTTTATTTAACCTTTTCGAGTTAGAAAAATGTATTTGACAGAACATAAAAATACATTCACTAGTCCAGAGAACAGCTGGTAACTCAAACACTTAAAGAGGAAGTTTACTCACAGTATTATTTTGCACGAGGCACATCTACTGATGAAGGCTCTTCCATCAGGGCTTTGAAAAAGTTCTTTATCTTGGGAACAAAATAATTTTCCATTTTTCATCAATGTCCGATATTCATCGCATGTTTCCTAAGGAAAAGATGAAAAAAAGTGTGTTTACTAAAATCTCATCAAAGCAAGACTTTACTCTCTAAGAACTTCCAGCTTTACTATTTAAATACCAATACCTGCTTTGTATAGTAGCCATTCACTCCATCGACAGGAAGAACGCAAATAACAACAATGACTAATTGTCCGTTGGAGATTGCGAATCTACTTAATAAGCTTTCTTCCAAAACAGTTAGTGAAATGGAAAGATCTGACCTTATATTCCAGGGTAGATATTTACAAGCCCAATAGTCTTAGCAAATTAACTTCTTGATGGCTAACTTATCCTATCTGTAAAAATAGAGGATATTATTTCATATGTTCCATATGTATCATGAGGATTAAATATAAGCATGTAAAACTTTCAAAGTGCCCAACACATAGTAGATAATAATTATATTATCCTCTTCCCCTCTTCTTCCTCTTTTTTAAAATTATTGTTGTGATTATTATTACTGAAATATGACACATATAAAATACCTAGTACACAGTAGGTCAATAATAATTACTGTCAAAAGGAACACAAAAAGATTGCTGAACAAGTTAATTCAATATATTTTATGGAAGACTTGCTATATGTCACTCTTAAAATCAATGGTGCATTTGCAGTATCTCACTAAGTACTGATTTAATATGTTATATTCCCTATTAGAAAATCCAGTGGGCCTTTAGAGCAAGCCTTTGGAATCTGGTTTTTGGTTTTATTTCGATTTTGCCAAAACAAACAAACAAAAAAGTAACAGGATGAAGGGCATTAAGGAGGGCTTGTGATGTAATGAGTCCTGGGAGTTATATACAACTGATGAATCACTGAACTCTACCTCTGAAAGTAATAATACACTGTATGTTAATTAATTGAATTTAAAAAAGAAAAGGATTCTATCCAGCCCCCTGTATTTTTATAACAATCATTAAATCAGCCAACAAAAACTCATTATGATATTAATTTACTTAGCTAGGTGACACAAATATGCCTAGGTGCCTGGATACAGCAATAAGACGGAAGCATCCTCACCTAAACTGTGCTTACCATCGAATGGATAATGATGTACTTCACCTAGCCCCTTAAACATGGGAGGCAGTTGGTAGCACTTGCAGAATCATTAATGGTGAAGAAGAATAAATAAATAATATCAGAGACCAGCCCTGGGAAATTTTGCCAATGGCGACTTACTAAAATATCTCTAAAATTATTATCACCACCCAGTGATCTTATCTGAGTAACACAGCAATAATTTCTGGCAACAGGCTGATGACTGGGCCTCTTGAGGTCTGTCTAGTCTCTGACTCTACGGTATCTAATGCCACATTGCAAGTTACTGCTTTACTTGCCAGATGTAACTGATTCTATATAGTCTAGATAAAACTTTGTCATAGAATCAGAGAAGAGCCTGGTGTTTTTTATGATAGAATTATATCCCTTGTGAGGCAGATCTTCAGAAAGTATTGAAAACAAAGACTCATTAAACACTAGAATGAAGCTTTTAATAGTTTTTAGTGGTTAGTTGAAAAAGAACATTACCAATCAGGATAATTCCTGAACTGGATGGACTTCTCCAGTGTCACAATGAGATGAATGGCTAATTCCTAGAAAGACCTGCTTTTTTTTTTTTTTTT